>CAJNYU010000654.1:0-30706 GCA_905331475.1 Rotaria socialis | reverse complement strand
TATTTTTTATAAAAGTTTTAATTTTATAGTTGTTTTTCATTTTTTGTGCAAAAAATTTTTTAAACTCAATAAAAATACAAATAAAAGGAAACCCTAATCTATGTTATCTTTTGTACCAATTGCGACGCCACTGTGAACTATAATTGCGGAAAACTTGGGGGCAGTTATGCGTAACTGTGATTTTTCCCCCGTAACTACGCGTAACTGCGATTTTTTCATCGTAGTTGCGCGTAACTACGTCGCAATTTTCCGCAATTACGGGTCACAGTGCGATCGCAGTTACGGCGTAACTGCGCCGCAGTTTCATCGTAATGAAACACATGGGTATGCATTGGTTGAGTATACCGCGCAAATAGAAATCATATTGATTATGTGCAACAATGTAGATATTCGTCATGATTCTTATTGAACCTATATACATTTTATTTCATCCTTCGAATTTTCACTGTTTGAACCGGTGAATATTATCAACATCTATGGTGTTAAAAAAAACTTGATTGATCGTCTTTGACATCTGTTCACTGTTTTCAATAGAAAAACTCGAGGTTGCTAGGCCGTTTCATTATTGAATCATTGCAAAGTTCTACACCATATGGTTACACTTATAAGTGTTAATTAATTTTTATAAATATATCAATTTCATATTTTACAAAATATGGCAAATCATATAAAAAAACCTATTAATTATATTATTTTTCCTTTATGGTCGATGCTATCAGTATCACTAATTTTTAAAACATACATCGCACAATTCGGTTAGTATCGTCATTCTTTTCTTTTTCGACCAATCAAAAGTCTATATATGTATGAAGTGCAATACTTCTATTTTGTCCTTCACTAACATAAACATCAAGTCAATAGATGATTTTTCTAGGTGTGCCCTGTATGAATAATGGTAATGGCATACATCGAATGAGAGAAGAACGGTGAATCATGATGGTTACAAGTATAGTAAAAAGAAGCACTTCATCAATATAATATCTGGTGAAATAAAAAGAATTCATGTTGTTTTAGTATTATATTTGTGAAGGAAGAATATTGAAAAAAAAGTCTGTTACTACTGTTTAAAATAACATTTAAATTTTAAGTTTACTTTCTAGTAGTAACTTGTACGAGGAGAAGTCGATTGCGATATGTGTAGAATCTTTGTTGCACATAGCTCTTAAACAAATTCAATATTACAATTTTAAACCCATGCATTCAGAACATGTAAATTATATTCAACAGAAGACTACGACGTTCATACGTCTAGAACCTGTCAAAAAAAAACGGGGATTGAAATTAAATTAAGTCATTGATTTCCATGGGAAGCAAAGATGGAACATTCTTGGAATGAAAAGAAAAAATACCGAGGTCAATGGAAAGGATATGAAGAAAGCGGTAGAAAAAAAAGTTCGCCCGACTTAAAACTCTAGCGGAGTAGGCTGCTTCTTCAATGCATTTATCGCTTCGCTTGCTTCTTCTGCCTTTCATCGTCAGTGGGTTTATTACTGCTATTACTGGTAAAATAAAGAATGAAAAAGAAAAAAAAACGAGGAAGAAAAAAGCCTCGAGAAAAATATTTATTAACTGGGGTTCTTTTCTCTTTTTTATCATACAAGTAGCGTAGTTCGTCATACTATCTATATACTATAGTTGGCTTGGCATTCCTTTTTTTTATTTTCAAATTCATTTTCACATTCTCATAAGCCTTTACAAGTATTCAAACGAGATGATTGCATTTTGGACGGTTGCCATAACATTTTTTCTCTTGAACATTATTGGTAAGTTTGATGATTTCTTATTGTTCTTATCTAAATTACGTGTTACATAAGAGGAACAATTCGCAGAGCTTTGATCTAATTGACACGTTGCCAGAAAAGAATCTAGTTCTTGTAGAAATTGAAAAATGAATGAAGAACATAAAACATGTTTTATTCATAAGCCATTCGTTAAATAACTTCTATTGGAACAAAACGGAGTAAATGTTACATGAGAACGAATAAACACATTCGTCGATGTACATATAAAAAAAATCGACGAATGACCTTGTCTATGAGAGAATACAACCGTAACGCTATATAATTTAATAGACTCTGTCGAAGTAAATTTACACGATGGCATCTCTTGGCCTTTGCTAGAAAAATAATCTATCGGTGATCATGAATAGTTTTGTTTGCACTTTAAGTGATCCATGGGAATCGAGTTCGTCGTCATCGACGGCAAACATTGAATAGACCACTGGAATCTATGAGCCAAAAATCATTATCATCGACTCCTCGAATTCTCAATAATGCAGAACAATATTTTGCACAGGAAGAGGATAAAAATAAATTGGTATCTGGAAAAACTGTAGGTCGACAATTTCATCCACATCAACGCCATTATGGTTACGGATCAATACAAGCCATAAACTCTCCGTTTTCAGGTTCGGGTGTGGGTCTTTATCAATATGGATATGGAGAATGTAAGATTATATACACCTATGATAAAATGTATCGATTTGTTGATTTTATTTTAGACGGCCAACTTGGACAAGGATCAGGACAATATGCTGCTTATTATAACAATCGATATCCTGGATCTTATGGTTTTTATCCAGGTTTTAATAGTGTGGGTTATTATGGATCGAATAATCACGCACCACCAGGTGGAAATAATTATGGGTACTACATGTGGAATGATGGACGAAAACATAATATGAATAGGTTTTTTGTTTTCGTTCCTTTGTTGGTTAGCCTAGTGCCGTGCTTGAGAACGTAGAAAATTCGAGAAAACAATTCTCGGCGACTAGTAAACTCATCATCACTTTTTCTATGTAAATATTTGTACTATCACGTTTCTTTTATTCTGCGAGATTTTATTCCACCTATATTAAGTAAGACTATCTTCATTGTAAATGTATTATGCTAATGTACTTTATTTTGTTGTTAGGATTATCTCTTAGGGAAATATGCGTATAGCATGGACTGTTTTTTAGCAATTGTTTCTCGACTATTTCGATAAGTTTCTTCGAAAAATGAATTGCAGATTTAATATCAGGAAAATAATGAAACTACTTTTTTATATTAATAATAAAAAGATTTGACATTCGTTTTAAAGATCTCAAAGCGCAACGTTTAATCAGTGAATGCGTTAAAGTAAAAGAATGGAATTTCTATGTGAAAATTGTTGACGAAATAAACATTGCATATCCCATGGTAATATAAAGTATCTACGATCGGTAAACATGTAAATTAACTCAAGTCTAAACATAAGAAATCGAATGCACCAAGGATAGTAATATGAAAACAACGAAATTTATCGAGGATATTAAAGTGATAGCGATTTCTAGACGATCAGGCATAGTATGAAAATTTGTCATTAATAAAGATAAAATTGCAAATGATATGCAATTAAATAAAGCTTATTTTCACGTTGAACTGCTCTTATTGTCCAGCTACATATGTGTAAAAGTCAAAATTCGTTTTAAGTGACGCAGAATAGTAAAAACAGACCTTTTTTTATCGTTTACATTCAAAATGATCAATGAAAATTCGATGTCGTTTATGAATATTATAAGCGATCGTAATTTTGACATGTAAACTAGAGATAATCATGTTCGTCACCAAATGACAGAAACTTTTGTTTCATTAACATTTTCAAACGCCATAGAAAGAATCAATTAGAAATATTGATCGCAATCAATGATGAATAAGAGAAAAACCAAAGATTGTGTTCAAGTTATTATTACAATTCAGTGAAGTTTTTGTGATGAATTTTACGCAACGATCGATTTCGAGAGAAAACAAATAAAGAAGTGAAAATGTTTAATTAGTCGATACTTTTGTATGTCTAGGCTTGCTGCATTAGCGGATTGAATGCAGCAGAAAATTTCAGATAGAAAACATACATTAATAAGCCGTGCATAGGAAACATTATCAACATATTGACAGCATTAATAATTGCCACTGGTGATGCACATGCTGTTTCCTATATTGTACTACATTGTAAATGATATTTACCATCAATCAACTTACGAAATCTTGTGGAGACATGATCTGTATGGGTGAATCGCTATTGTTCACAGGGATTGTAGTTGTATTTGCCAAACTGCCGCTGTTATGAACGAGAAAAATATTTTTTATATTTCGTTTTCGATAATTTTCATTTGATGTAATCAAGTAGTTTTATATATTACTGTACAGTGTGGGGGGGGGGGGGGGGGTNCCCCCCCCCCCCCCCCCCCCCCCCCCCCCCCCCCCCCCCCCCCCCCTCGAATTCATTACGTGTTGATGAAGGTGCACCAGTTGTTGTCGGCTGAAACACACTAGAATTAAATACGAAAATTGATAAAATCTATTCGAATTACCAAAGTATTAACAGGCGTAGTTGATTGAGGCCGTGTTGTCGTTGTTGCTGTAGTCGATGAAGCAGCTGAATCCCAGATATCAAATGTCCAAAAAGTAGGATCTGAAATTGGCGAGGATTCAGGTTCTAAAAATTGAAGTGGTCCTACATGTCCTGTTCCGTTTTATTGAACTAACTTCCTGCAAAAGTCAGTACCACTAGCAACACCTGCATCGACAAGAAAGATAGTTGGTTCGAAAACAAAAAGATCAAAGAAAACTGCTTACCACTATCGAAAGTAACATAATAAGAATGTCCAGGAATCCATGGCGGAGATGGAATATAAAAAACTATGGTATTACCAGTATATATCACATGAGCATCATAACCACAATCAATCGTATAGACACTTGTATTAGTCGCAGCGTCATTGAAATAAACATTTGTGGAATTTCTAGGTGGGCGATTAACTGTATTTGTTGCTATGATCATGAAGTAAAGAATTTTCGGTACAAAAGAAAAATAGAATTTCTTAACGAAGTATACCGTGAATAGAAAAAGTCGTTTGATTAGAAGAAATAGTACCGATGGGTGAAGCGGTGCCTTGAATGGACGTCGCTCGGATTAGATCAGGAGAATTGTAACCAACCAAAAATGTAATACACCATCGGTTGAATTGAACAGTCGTGTTGTCGATAGCACCAGCGCAAAAACCTTGTGGGCCCACTTGATCAGCTGTTGGGATCCAGCTAAGAACAATTTGATAGAGACCTTAAATTACAAAGCTAAAACCATGAAATGCTAGAAGTAGCGTCCTATTTCCGATTTGCTGAATCGGACTTTTTGTTAAGCCAACAGGTGAACTTGTAATGAAATCAACGATACTTGTGCCACTACAATAAACCTGTACTATAACTAATTCATTAACAGTTGAACCAATTGGCGTTCCAATACAAGCTGAAATACGAAACAAGCAGTTTTTTTCATGTTACCGATTGGAAGGAATTGATCAAAATGTGCATTTTGAATTCAATTTACTAGTATTGTGTTCTGTTTTCTTACCTCGGTTAGGTCGACTGCCAATAATAGCAGGAGGTGTACTGCAACCAGAAGATGCTATATAACCATAGAAAAGAAATTGAATAGGAACAGAACTCATTGGTGTCGGTGATGTAGTCGTATAAAAATCTTCGATTTGTAGAGCAACAGCAACACACATACTAGCTTGAGTTAGTGTAAATACAAGAGTACAATTATCAGAATATAACATAGCACCTGGTACACCTGAGCAAACAGCTGCACATTCATCATATCCATTGATATTACTGGTGGATCCAATAGACCAACGGCATCGTACTGTATCGGATGAGTCAAAGTCGGACATTTGAATAACATGCACCTGCTGGGCATTGATAGGTTTATTATATAGCGGGAAGTGTAGTCGCAATAGGACTGCTGTTTATAATGCCATCTGCACGAACAATGGTATTGATTAGACTAACAAGACTCCGATAGCACCAGCGCAAAAACCTTGTGGGCCCACTTGATCAGCTGTTGGGATCCAGCTAAGAACAATTTGATAGAGACCTTAAATTACAAAGCTAAAACCATGAAATGCTAGAAGTAGCGTCCTATTTCCGATTTGCTGAATCGGACTTTTTGTTAAGCCAACAGGTGAACTTGTAATGAAATCAACGATACTTGTGCCACTACAATAAACCTGTACTATAACTAATTCATTAACAGTTGAACCAATTGGCGTTCCAATACAAGCTGAAATACGAAACAAGCAGTTTTTTTCATGTTACCGATTGGAAGGAATTGATCAAAATGTGCATTTTGAATTCAATTTACTAGTATTGTGTTCTGTTTTCTTACCTCGGTTAGGTCGACTGCCAATAATAGCAGGAGGTGTACTGCAACCAGAAGATGCTATATAACCATAGAAAAGAAATTGAATAGGAACAGAACTCATTGGTGTCGGTGATGTAGTCGTATAAAAATCTTCGATTTGTAGAGCAACAGCAACACACATACTAGCTTGAGTTAGTGTAAATACAAGAGTACAATTATCAGAATATAACATAGCACCTGGTACACCTGAGCAAACAGCTGCACATTCATCATATCCATTGATATTACTGGTGGATCCAATAGACCAACGGCATCGTACTGTATCGGATGAGTCAAAGTCGGACATTTGAATAACATGCACCTGCTGGGCATTGATAGGTTTATTATATAGCGGGAAGTGTAGTCGCAATAGGACTGCTGTTTATAATGCCATATGCACGAACAATGGTATTGATTAGACTAACAAGACTCCACAAGCCACCACCACCAATAACAAGATTTGTAAGCCAATCACCCGAGCTAAAAGCTGCATTCAATGGTACTGTGCGCGTATAATAGACCTCTCCTGAACTAACGACACCACCAAAACTATAATCAGTACAGTATGTCTGTGTATAGATTCGATTAGAATTCCAATTAGAACATGTGCCTGATACACAGAAAACACTGCTGAGATCACGGATAACACCTAACGAAACTATATAAACATCATCGCAAAAGTAAACAGGACGATTCCATGAGTATCTTTGGCGGATTTGAATGTCAACAGTACTTCCAGAGGGCGTACTGTTGAAGGGACGCCTAAAGAAAGTATATATCCATCATAGCATTACAAAAAAAGACGAAACCATTTGAACTTACCAAGTGATTGTATCACCACGAAAATGAGAATTCTCAACAAATGAAATACATGCTAATACGACAACAATATTGAATTGGATAATCATAATTCACGACATGATCACAAGATTGTTTTCTTTTGTTTATGAAAAACTGATTGTTTTCTATACTAGTATTTTTGACTGAAAAAAATCAAACTGCAGCAAACATATTTTTATAAGAATCTGTTTGAAGCAATTCAATTTCAGCTATTGTCATTTAATATCTAAAAAAAATATGCTTACATGAATGCTATTTTATTTTATCTTGAGCTAATCGATCATGGAAAATGCGAGGCATCCGTAAAAGCAATTGCTTTTGTTTCTTTTAAGAATGACGTGAAACCTTGATTAAATTGATTGAGAAAAAAATTCTTCCAAAGAATGTATACATTATCATCGTTTAGGAGGCATATAAGTAATTTTGAATTGTTTCTATTATTCAGAATTACAACACAAAAGAAAGCTTTTCTTTATGAATGAGTAAAATTTTCAAAATGCGTCTCGTTGCACTTTTTCTCTTTGCTTTTTATTGTTAAATTGTTCAAGAATTAAAAACAGTAATATCCTCTATTTGCGATATCAAAAATTAGTTCACTCCTCTAATACTATCAGGGTGGCCAGATCAAAAATTGAAAAATCAGAAAATATTTTTTCAAAATCAGAAAACGATCAGAAACTTTCTCTGAAAAATCAGAAATTAATCAGAAAATGGCAGATTTTGACAAATTAGTACATCTTCCGCTAAAATAGTGGCATCCAAAATTCTGCTGCATTTCTGTTCACCGACTGGAACTTTATTTTCAAAGATATTTAAATAAAACGAAAGAAACTATAGTGAATATATCGTTTAGCTAATACGCAAACATGAATAAAAGGTACTTAATGTTGAGCTTCTTTTTAAATTTAAAACTCATTCACAAAAATGAGCAAAACTAAATCACATGCATTCTGCGTAGATTAAGAAATCCAACAAGAAAAAAACGTTAAATTCCATCATCTCGGTATTGTTATTCATATTTCGTATCATTTGGAATTTGCTCTAGGAAGTTTGTTTAAGATAACATATGCTAATAAAGCCTTCTCAAGAATAATTATCATTCATTTTTATTTTAAGTTAAGCATTATCTGGTTTCATATTATCGGATTACGATAATCGGACTATAAATGCTTTATATAACCGGAAATCAATTCGACGCTAGAATTCGAACGAGGAATATAAAAGATGATTAATACAGAAAATTGATGAAACACTATTGATTTATTATAGTAATGGGTTATGATCGTACCTAATTTCAGTGGCAAAGCAGCGATCTGAAAATATTCCAAATTCAGAAAAAATCAGAAAGTCAGAAAAATATCAGAAACATGTTCAAAATTCAGAAATTTTCCCTAGTTTTCAGAAGATCTGGCCACCCTGAATACTATATTCTATTTTTCCCCTCATATTGTTAAGAGTTATACCATTATTTGGCGTATGTGTCTGTCTTTTAATCGCTCTAGCTTCGTACGACTCATCATCAGTCCTGAGTGCATCTTCACACAAAATAACTTCGAAATAACATCAATTTCATATGAAAAACATGAAACATGGCTTGATTACTCGGAAATAACGACATATCAACTACATTGCCAATCATAGTTTTGAAGTGTTGGTTTTTAAGAAAAATGCTATAGGAGATGCTATCGAAATTTTTCCAACGGCATTCTAGGAAAAAAGCATACTTGAAGTTTATTACTATCTGATGCAGCTCAACATCGAGATTCATAAGTATTTTGGTTTTTTTCTCTTCAAAATGTAATATGAAGCTCTAAAGCTAAACTTTTAAGAACCGATCGAATACCATTTCTTCATAAAATTACAATAGGCACAAACGTATGTTTGCCTAATGTAATATGTTGCTAAATAGTTCTTCGTTGAATATCGGTCGAGAAAAATCAACTGTTTGAATACAACTCATATAATCAAAGAGATCGATTCGGAGCGTCTTACTATTGAATAAAAATCCAAAGATTCATAATGCAATGAAGTCTTAACAAGAAATATTCTAATTAATCTGCACTGAATCCATCCGCTTACATTTGTTTTCCGAGAAAAATATTTTGTTCTCCTGATGTATAATGACATCGTCTAATACTAGATCAGCATGCTGTCTATGCACCAAAGAAAGAGTCTTGTATAAAAATGTGGCAAATATACATGAGTTTTTTGTTTCGATTATTTGATGTTATTCAAAGAAAAAGAAGTTCCAAGAAAGCATAATCTAACACAATAAATTGTCGAATGGGAAGAAGATTCATTTCAGTGGATGTAGCAAACAGCAGAAAAATCTCGAAGAGTATTAATTGAATATATAAATAACCATTTTTTTATTGAAGCAGAAAAACAAATCGGCAAGAAAATAAACCACGCATGATATTAATTCAAACCGAACTCAAACAAATTTCGCAGATAAACTTGACCAACACTCAACCATTTCTAACACGAATGATTCTACATCGGCTCTTAAACATACTAGTTTGATCAGTGTATCATTTGAGAAGTGCAACGAAGCAAAAGCGCAGTTTTGTTTTTTGATGATTAAGTATTTCTAAAGTAGGGTATGAGCTTTTTTCAAAAGATTCGTTTAAGAACTAACTCTCGAGGGTGTCATGCTGATCTTATATGGCATCCAGACCTTGCGCTGATATGCCAAGTCTTGTTACTGAGTGCTATCCAAAATGACTGACTATTGTGTTATTCAGTTCAAACAGTACGATATCAAGCAACTAATCGAATGTATTGATGTTCGTTTAGCGGTTGATCGAGCCAACTTAAACATGAACCATAATTCTGAGCTGAAAACTTATGAATTTAAAATTCTAGTCTTCTAATAAAAAAATTAGTCATAGCCTATGTTCAGAAACTGGCATTACGCAAATAGCTTACCTCGAAAATGACAGTATCTCTTTGTTTAATTTCAATTCTTACTTATGTCAGTAGCTGAATGGATGTTTGAACGAAAAATAAAATTGACACTTGCATAACGACTTGAACAGTCTCATGCAGAACAGTCGCATACACGATGTTTCATATTAGTTAGGAATACCCGTTAATCGAATGAAGGATAATAATAGATCTAAAGGTGTCGTATTGGCATTAAGTTAAGAATAATACTAATGCTCATACTAATTCTGATCTGACACCCCTAAATAGATCTAAGCAGGCCGCGATATCTGTATTGAGTTTCAAATGTTACTTTTACATCATAGGATCTATATTAGTTGTTATTATAATAGAGATTACAAAAAGAGATTTTCTCAACAATACATATATTAGATGAATAACAACTTCTTGAATTAGAAAACTATATTATTCATGAGCGGAGCTGAAATAAATAGAAATTGATTTTAACAATAACTTTTCTTTTGTAAGTTTTTTGATGAAAAATTAAGAATAAAATGTTTTGCTTTCGCTGGTCATATCTATTTATAATTGTGTTGGAGCAAAACGATTCCCACATTCCGATTGACTATTATTCATAACGCCGAGTATGTTAATAATAGAAAAATAGCAAAAGAAAAAACGTGCTATATAGTTACTTCTTTTCATTGGAGAAAACCCAAGATTGATTACAGCAGTTATAACATCACTATCAGTCTAGAGCAACCTAGGAGATTAGTTCGAAATGAATACAATGTTTTACAGATAATAAAGCAATCGTTTTATTAAATGATTTTGCTATTTTATAAACGAACGCGGTAGTTATATGAGTATCAATTTACGAAAAACGATTTAGTTAGTAGTGCATTATCAAGTAGTTTGCAGGATATTTGTGCTACAAAAAAATTATGTTATAAATAAATCTCCTTCATTTAATCAAACAGAAAATATCATCTTCTTCTTTCAATTGAGTTCGAACTGTTTCAAACAATCTTTACCTTCAATTTAATATATTAATTAAGCGAAGTATTTCTGTATCCTCATATCGTGCAAAAATTCTTCTGCTCAGTCAATATCGCTGATTTTTGAAAAGCAAAATGTGACCTTTCAAAAGGATTCAGCGATAGTACACCTGAACCAATTTAGAGTTAAAACTAAAAAATTCTGCATGTTTATCCTTGTTCTAATAATTTGAAAACGTTTTTATGTAACTTAAGGCCAAATTCGCTTTAAATCAAAGCACAAAAGTATAGAAATGAATTTGTCTCATTTGAAAATTTCTTTTTTATTAGCATTTGCACTCAGAATAATCGGGAAAACATTAAAGGCCGATAAATTAAATTTAAAAATTCTTAGTCATATATGAGACATGAACAATTACAAAGTGCCGATTTCAGTATCATAAAATGTAAAATAATCGCACCACCACCACCACCAGCTACTCTTCTTCTTGTACTCAGCGGTTGATTACTTTAAAGAATAAAATGCACTTTTGTCGTGTAAGCAAAAACATTTGCACCAGGTGCTTTCTTCCCATAGACATCATATTTATTGCCAAGATACGAAATAGATTTAGTTTTAATACTATCTGTAGAAGAAAAAAACTCAATGCACAAGGCTATTGCTTTGATTGTTCTGGTTGTTTTTGGAAGTGTAGCAGCTCATACACGTAAAATTAATGCTCAACCAAGTCATATTCAACGTGTTGCATCGTCCTTAAAACAAGAAAGTAACGGCATTGATTGGTGCCCACAATGTGTTAACACATTTGATCAATTAATCTATTATGTGCTCGATGGCATTCTCGAATTGGGTATTATTAATACATGTGATGATATATGTAACTATGTTACTGAAAAGTCGGGATCACCTGTTTTATACGCTATTTGTGCAGTCGGTTGTGATGCACTGGGAATTAACGAATTTATTAAAATAGCTAAAGAAGTTGATCTTGATCCAATTTATTTTTGTGAATCTTTGAAAGTTTGTCCCAGTAAGAGAACATATTTTATTCCTATTAAATTAAAAAACAAACTGCGCTTTACTTGCTTTAGTATTTGATAGTGGTGATGCTAAATTTAAATCATTTGTTATTTTACCACCGCACGCTCCAGTTTATAGTACTTTTGTTATTGATTTTGCTTATGAATCCATGAATGGAACTGGTACTGGTCAATTGGTTGTCAGTATTCAAACTATTGATGGTGTTGAACTTTCGACTACTCTTTTGATTGAACCACAAAAGCCAGGTAGATATGCTGAACGTATTAGTGTTGATGCTAGTCCAGATCCAGATTGTGATCCTGCTGCCCGTAAGACTTTATAGAGTATTTTAATTTATAAAAAGAACGTTTTTTCGTTTTAATCATAGAACAATGTGAAGAATGGTTTCCAGGCGTGTATAATGTTACGGTTATGGTTTGTAATGGAGAATGTGGTTCACATCATCCTCATAGTCAAATTTATGATACGGTTAAAGGCTCATTTCAAATTGATTAATAATAATAAAAACAAGGGTGTTCACTTCGCTTTCTTACACAATTGCGCTGTATGATTAAGATATTTGATTTAATTATAACTAAGTTAATATATTTGGGTTTTTTTTCATTGTAATAAAATTCTTTTCTGCTAAAAAAATATTTAATATCATCAGATTTGTTTTTGATAATTATATGCATAATGTATTAGAGTATGGGTGTATTATTCATTGAATAAAATGGTAAACAGACATCGAAAACTCACAATAAGATTCATACAATCAAGATATAAGTCACTTTTCCTTTCGGACACAAATGTAGTTATGACTTCCTAGGTTAACCAAGACGGATATTCATATTTTTATTACAACCTAGCCGTGTATCAGGGTAACATCCAGCATTTATCCCCAATATCGGACGCATGACTTCGATATCATTGTTCGATCTGGGCTTTCTCACTCCCACGATGCGTTCTTCAGGTTTGGGCGTGAAGACATTGTGAATCTATAGCTAAAATCAGATCCAGACCCTTACGTAAAGCTGAAAATTTGTAGATATACTTAATAGAATAGTCATTTTATTTTTATTACGCAAATTCAAAAGAGGACGAACATAGAATAGTGTGAACTGATTTAATTCCAAGTTTTGATCACACTCAATGATATATTTCGAAATTCTCTAAGAGAAATGATACATGTAATGTAATGAAGATATATTTGATAGTGGGAATAATCTCTTACAGTATAACGCTGTTAAGTGAATTTAATAAATGCGTAGAAAAGTAATATTATTTAATATTTTCCTGAATAAATTGTTTTAAAGCATTCTGACGCAATTGATTACAGTCAAAGGTGATGAGATCTATGCCTTGGATCTGCGTATGACCGCATTGGTAAGTTTTTACCCCTGTGTTTGTGTCCAATATCACCACTGTGTCATCGTCATACAACATGTCACTATTAACTTCAATGCCAAGATTATTTTGAAGTCGTCGAGTGTGGCCGTAGCTAATAAGAGTTTCGATTCCTGTTTCTCGGTTGCGTATCGTTCTGGCCAGAACTGGCAATCCTTTCAATAATTTCAAATCTTCAATGACCAGTAATTTCATTTGATAGTATCCATCAACATTTGGTCCAGGCTGAGTGCCATAATTAACAATTGAAACGTACCCATGATCCTCGATATTGGTTCTACCAAACACGTATGTTGGTGTGTCATCATCGAATTGACTTCTTTCTAAATTGTACTGCGCGACAAATTTTAATTTTGATGTATCTTGATTTGCGATATTAAGCGATAACGATGGAAATTTGAAGACTCTCCATTCACATAATTTCATCATACGACTTGAATTTGTATAATATTGAACTGGCGAATAATACTCTATGGATTGAACGAGATATTCAGCCTCTCGTTCAATAGATGTCACACGAAATGCATCACGGAAAAAACCCTGTTCATTAATTTGAATTCTTGATGGCAATTGTTTCAATTTCCGAACGATTTCATCGGATTTCATACGATACAATGATAAGTTCACTCTACATCCAAAATATTCATCATTGCCAATAACAGTCTTTAATTCTTCGGGAAGAACTATTGAAGCTCCGGCAAGTATTTTAAAACACACATTAAGAAGTGCTGACGACGGAGTTGAATTGGAAGCAATAGCTTCATCGATATGATTTATAACAGGTTCAATATTAATAATGGAATTATATTCTTTGCTGACTACTTTGCAAAAAAATAGTGAGCTAGCTGATAGATTGTTTTCATTTGGTGTTGTTGTAAAGAAGGTACCCCATATGATCATGATAAGAACGTACATAGACATAATTTTACCTGTTTATCTCGATTTCTGTAAAAGAGTATGCAAAGGAGAAAAACTTTCTACTTATATATCTTTTTTATACTTCATCTCTACTTGTTTTTTTCCCATTATGACTAATGCCTAGTTGGAATGACGTATATATGATCGCATGATTCAATGGTCCAATGAATGCGATGCAGAACAGTGTTTCTAACAACAAGTATACACAACAAGAGCAAAATGTCCGGAACACCTGCTGTTTCCGAAATACCCTCTGATTTGCATGTTGATCAGAAAACAAAAATGTAAGGCTTACACTTTGAAAAAGAAAATAACACTTCGACTTTAGATCACGAAAACGCATTTCGCTAAATCTTTGTCTGTTTGAACGGAATTTAATTACTGCCATTGTCATCAGCACTTGCTGTATCAAAAGATTCACATTGTGAGGTCGAAGGTCTACGTAAAAATGTATTTATTGATTCATCAAAAACCGTACATGCTATGAATGAAAAGTATTCAACGAACTGTGATAATATTGGATAAAAAATAGCAACGCCTAGTAAGGCTCTTGTTTGGCTGTTTATAATCTATGTGACTTTCTTTCTCTATGAAACAGATTAAAAAGATTTTTTCTGATTATCTTTCTAGATTATCTGAACTCTTTTCGTTTATTTACACTTTGATACACTTTGTTTATAAAATCAAAGGGTGAAGATACACGTTTTCACATAAACAAAATGTCCAAAAACATTTTATTTCAGATTTCTATTAGAAACACTGATGCAGAACAAACAAAAAAAGAAGAAGAAAATTGAACATCCATGTCAGTTTGTGCACGCACCGCATTGATATTAGGTAAATTTTTTCTTTCTGTAAATCTAAAAAACATCGAACTCATTATATTCTATCCAATGAAAACGCAGAAAAAATAAAATATTCTCTTTTTTCAAAAATTAATATGGAGTGTTCTCGTGCCTGATAAATGATGATTTGAAGTATGAATTTATGTTTACAGTGAAATTAATTTATGCATAAACAAAATATTAGGCATCCTAATACAAAATATGCTAAAGTTTTTTCATAATTTATATTTGTTTTTAAATTTAATGATCATTAAATTAAATTTATTCCTAATTCAGATCATGGGGAACTCGATACATTGTAATCTTGAATAATTTATGCTTCTTAGTTCACTAAAGTAAAAGATTCAGCTAAGATATAAAACTTTGTTCGAAACTCAATGTGGAATATTTCTACGTTTTTAGTTATTAAATTCAAATAGATTTGAAATAATCTACAATAAGAATAAACTAAATTTTAGGTTATTTTAATTGAAAGTAAATACTAAACTATCATCTCTATATCGGAATTTAGAATAGACGCCCTATCACAATTAGCGCATATGTGCTCCACAACTGCGCACAGCTTGATATGTACGATTTCTTATATTTCGTTTTTTGACAATTGTCGAAACAATTTTTGATTTGTTTTGCTGGTTCGACGATATAAAGTCGAATCAGTTGCTCTCGATATGGAAGAACATACTCATAACTCAGCAGAATTTTGTGAGCTGAAAATTTGTCATTCGTGTTGTGTAGGACGTGAAATAAGAATTTCTTCAATGTTTGCAAGAAAACACTTTAAGCATTATATGCAATGAGTCATCGTAAGGGAAAAATTGCAAAAACAAAATGAATGCGCACGGTGGTACTGTAATTGCCAAAGAATACTTTTCTTTAAATCTATGCGAGTAGAAAGCAAATAAAAACGTGTGGGGCACTCCCCAGGTCGAGCGATCTGAATCTCGGATCCTGTCGGATCCCATCGGAAACCTAGAGTAATCCGATATTTTCCGATAGGAATCCGACAACTTCCGATGGGTTCCCGTCGGAAGTTGTCGGATTCNTTGAAACCGGTGGAGCGGTGCACTGGGTCCCGGTGTATCGGTGGACCGGGGCTCGGCTCATCGGTGAAAGCCGGAAAGACTACGAAACGCCTACGGTGAAGGCCATTTTTTTCTAAGATTCATAGATATCTCTATCAGTGTGCTCTGGTAGCACCACTGCACCGGCCTTCACCGTAGGTGTTTTGTAGTCTTTCCGGCTTTCACCGCTCCGACTTGGCCCCGGCCCACCGTTTCACCGCTCCCACCGGGACCCGGTCCACCGATGCACCGTTCCACGGTTTCACCGGTCTCAAGCGGTGGAACGGTGAACGATTAATCGTCACCGTTGCATCCCTATTTATGGCCAACTCGAGTGATGAACAGAGCGTACGCATCATTCAAACTACCGATGCATATTTGGAAAACGTTTGCCTCGTCTGGTTAGATGTCCAATTGGATACTACCCATGATTGTATAGAAGCCAAAACGCGTCTTCTTTCAATTGTCGACACATTTCAGACTTTCATTGATGTGGATAAATGCATCACTTTACTCACTACCAATCCGCTCAACCAACAATTCTGCGTGATTGTGTCTGGTGTTTTCAGTGCTCAGTTGATTTCTTCTATCGTGCATTTACCGCAATTTATTACAATCGCAATTTACTGCTTCAGCGCGCTAAAATATACCAGTGAATAATATCAAAACCAAGACAAACTGCTCGGAATTTTTGTTGACCTTGATTCTATCCTTACTGCCTTGGGAAAGTGCGTTGCTGCCTATCTTAGTTCGCTGTCCACTGTCTCCACTTTGACGGTTAGCACAAATGGTAGTTCATTAAAATACTTGTCACAAGAGAATGCCATTTTCGTTTGGTTTCATTTGCTTTTTCATGCTCAATGTCGACTACCACGCACCACAGAAGCTCGCATCGGAATGATAGACGAATGGAAGCGTCTTTATAGTGATAATGAGGTTCAACTAGATCAGATCAATGAATTTTCAGCAACATATACGCCTGAACAAGCAGTTAGATGGTGTACATGTGATTCGTTCTTTTATCGTATAGTGAATCGAGCTTTGCGCACACAGACAATCGATACAATCTTTATTTTTTATCCATTCATTGGAGATCTACACGATGAACGCGTTTCCTTACATCGAGAGTTTCTCGAGCTTGGAGCGCCTAATTTCCTCAACGTGTATCGAGGTCAACATATCCATGCGGATGGGCTACGAAAGATAACTAACAATATATGCGGTCTCTTATCAATGAATTCTTTCTTTTCGACTAGTTTTGATCGCGCTTTGTCACGTGTACTTGCACAACAAAATACTGCTCTAGAATCGATTCTTTACGAGATTACGATTGATACGGATGTACCAGCTGTGCTGTTTAGCAATGTTGGAGAACATAGTTATCTTCCCGGGGAACAGGAATTCATTTTCTCGGTGGTTGCCGTATTTCGCGTGGAGTCAGCTTGCCAAGAGATTGATGAATATGGAAATGTGTGGATTGTAAAACTACGTTTGATTGATGAGCGTACTGAACAACAATTGACTGATCTTTTAGACTATTTTAAGCATGATATTGGCGAGAGAGGCTCTCTTTTAACACTCGCTGAATTACTAGCCGAAATTGGCGATTATGAAGGCTCTAAAAAATTTATAAAACGAATTCGTACCGGTTTTTCCACTGACGATCCAGAGCTACTCGATCTATTCGACGTTGATGAAAATAAAATTGAAATTGCTATATCGTTACTTGAGAAAAAGCTAACGACGTATGAATCGACTAAAGCGCCGTGTATGCCTGCTGGTGATATGCTAAAGGCCAAGATACTTAGCAATGCTGCAATTACCCAGTGTGATATTGGCAACTATGATCAAGCTACGTTGTTATTTTGTCGCGCAATTGGCCTTGGCAAAGCATCTCCTTCTTTGGATAAGAGACGAATTCTCTCAAGCTTGATCAACATTGGTTCACTGATCTACAAAAAGGGAGACATCATGAAAGCACTAGAGATCTACCAAAAGGCTCTTGATGCGTTCGAGGGTGTACAAGTGCCTGCTACCCATCCAATGTTAGCGGATATTCATGATCGAATAGGGATTTCGAATGAGCGTTTAGGAAACGCGCGAGAGGCTATTTCGCACTACGAGAAGTCGCATGCTATTCGTCTTCTCAGTTTACCTGCCGGGCATTCAAGCCTGGCTCGTAGTCACTCAAATTCATGTCGGATACATCGAGCCAATAGCAATTATCCAGTTGCCCATCATCATTTTAAGAGTGCTCTAGCGATTGAGGAACGGCCAGAATCACGAACCGATCCAATTGATCTCTTCAACACTCTCACTGGATTGGCCAACATTTCTCGACGTCAGGGGAAATCCAATGAATCGTTACAGTATTTAGAACGAGCCACAAGCTTGGTAATATCTGATAACCATCCTGATATGGCCCAAATTCACCAACTGATGGGCGCATTGCAGTGCGATCTTGGAAATTTTGACAAGGCTCACGCAGCGTTTCAACAAGCAATTGTCATCAGCAGGAAATCGAACAATGATCTTGAATTAGCTGAGATCTTGGTTGATTTTGGTCGAGTACAATGTAGAATGGATAAGATCGAGCAAGCAATCAACTCCTTTCGTCGGGCATATGTAATTCGATAAAAATTTTTGCCTGAATCTGGGCCAACTGTTGCTGAAGTACACTATGAAATAGGTAGTACATACTTCAAAACGAATAGACCAAGAAAAGCTCTATGTCACTTGAGCCACTGTCTTGAACTTGAAGAAAAATCGTTACCTGAGAATCACGTAGACCTAGCACAATCAAACAATAGCATTGCAGCGGTACTTCATAGTATCGGTCTTTACGATGAAGCACTGGTGTAACGATAAATAAGACTCTGTTGAGTTTATATCGTATTGACAAACTGGGTAGAGGTGGAGTAGCTTACAGCCACTCACGGCAATGATGTTTATTCGTTTATTCACATATCCAGAGTGTAACAACTTCATACATAACACACGTATATATAGGAGAGAGAGAGATAGAAGAGAGACAGGAGAGAGATATATTATAATAATGGAAAGAGAATAGAAGGAAGACGAAGGAGAATCATCGAAGCGTGCCATCAATATCGGCACAACTGGTATTTGCTGAGAAAGCACTCCAAATCGTCCTTCTAACACTTGACGTAGCAGACCCACTCGTTATCCTGTACCAAAAAAACTTGACCTCCTTGAAGGAAATACTCAGTCACAGACATCATTAAATGACTCGAAAGGATTTGCGCCTACGTGAGGGTGTTTGGAAGGTAATTAATAGTTACACTCGCGGGGTTATACATGAGTTGCATTTTTTACCAGCAAGAGGTTGCGCTAACAAACGTTTTGTCTATCAAAAGCTGTTACAGTATATTCTCATTCCCTTTTGTATTCTTTTCTATTTTTCTGTTTGCTGTCATATTCATTGATAAATACTTATTTTTCAAGAAAATTCGTATGTCTTCTGTTGCGTAAGTCGCAGCTTAAGTATACAAACGCCAATTGAAGCGTGGTTCCAATTTTCAACCAAATAATCTTCATTTTGCATACTCATGCTTTTGGGATAGTGAATAACACGCGTATTGTGAAAAAAGTTATGAGAGCATTAAGATAAGAACTGTTGGATCTCACCATATATTTCTTCAACGTCATTGCATATCAAAGGTAAGGCGATGACAGTTGAGTAAGACGCGGCGATAAAAGCAACAATAGTTCTCCCATTTTAACAATGCATGGCAAACATTACATTCATCTACGTTGGCTTCCTAATACTACTTCCCATGACTCGTCAATATCAATGTGTACAGTATTGTGTGATGTATTTAACATTCGATGAAACATTCGATACACTTCCATCTACATGTAATGCAACATATCAGAATAATGAATGTTATTCACATATTGGTTTTAATTATGTGACAAACTTAATCCAAATTACGTTTGGTGAACAAAGTATTGAAAATAGTAATGCTGGACCAGGCGACTATTATATATCACAAGAGACAGAAATGTGGCATGAAGCATATAATATTCAATGGACAACATCAAAACATAAATGTTATCATGGTGATTTGTGTGGTTTTGAATATTCTAAAGCGAAAATATTGCAAATGCGTAAATTAACAACAGGCTTTAATCAATTTCAACAGAAATTGGCGTCTGCTTTGTTCTCAGCAGGTTCAGGTGAGGATGAAACCTATAAAGCAAAAATCATATTGAGCAGTTTCCCGTCTCTTGAAAACATATATAGATCAATACACACTTCATATGATAATTGATTATAGTTGACGAGTAATCAGAAAGCTTTTTTTCATAAAATTCTAGTGTCTTTTTTAATTATTTGCAAGCATTTCAAATAGATTAAAAACTCTAAGTTAGAATAAGAATTTCGTGCACTTTTCAAATACATACTCTGACGTATCGTGTTAAGTCTTGTTCTTGAGTAGTGACGAAGCGTTTCAACGATTTGAAAACATACTTTGACAGCAAAACATACCCCTGTGTTACTTATTATATTTTCAAGCTTGACTTTCACCTTCCTGAGTACTCGAGATCACGACATGACATAAAATTTTAATTTTTAACCAATAGTTTTTCATCTTTCTTAAATGCTTACATATTTATTACTAGATCCAATGAACTTAAAAAATGTATGTGAAAAATCTAACCAAACTTAAAAGACACTTTTTACATTGTATAAGTAAACTTATCATATAGTTAAATTTAACCACTTTTCTTTGTACGCTATTAGAATCGTTGTTAATCTGTTGTCATTCGAGTAATGCCACAAGTTAATTTCACTGCTTGAGCAAGTTGATATAAACCTCAATAATTGTGTTCGTCTGCGCCAACTTATTATGCCGTAGTCTTTCATGCATTCTTTTTTAAATAATTTTCATTTAGAGGCAAATATTATCCGTTGTTTATCAAAAGATGGCCTAATTATTACATGTGGTGAAAATATAAAATCATGTAGTTTAAATATTGATAATGTTTATGCAAACAAGTCACATCAAGGTTGCTCGTCACAAAGTGATGATCAATATCGAAAACAATTGGGAATTCTAGAAGAAACGTCGTATTATCTCAATGGTACAGTAGATGTGCGACAAAGTTCAGTGGAATACGTTTGTAATCACGACTTATGCAATGGAAAAAACGCGTATAAGAACGTTATTCAACTGTTGATGGAATACAATTTAATGCGTAATGATACGTCGACAAAGCCGATTATTTCAGCATCTAACATAGAGGGATCAGTTCATAAAGTATTGTTATTTATACTATTCATTTTTCATTTAATCTTTTACGAAGACATTTAACAAAAAATATTTTTACATTTCGACTGAAAATTTACATCCTGATCTAGAAAACTGTGACATTTCAGGGTGGAATTGTGGTCGATTTCCTAATGCATAGAGGTTAAATATGTGTTAAGATTGAGTTGTAATGAATTTTCCGGTGAAAGTGTTTTACTTGTTCACATATGTCTTATGCTGAGTTTCATCTTTGAAATACTATGCTGTTTCGTTTGTCTGTTGTTATTGTAATATAGTAAATGGTGTTGTTTCTGGGATGGATTGGTTATATCTACTGATTAGCGTTGGTGTCAACCATGGAACTCACTGACCAGTGATATATAATGTTTGATTATTTATGAATAAAATGTGATGTATATTTAGTCAGTTGACTATATTGCTGCAACTGGTTTAGTTCATCCTACGTTCACTGTTTTTGTTGCTATTCTTGTCATTTTTAAACTGTATCGTTTGTTACAATTGCTCAAGTTCATCTTGTATCAAGACTAATTTTTCTACAGCTGCAATGTCTGCCAACTCGTTCAACTGTTCTTAGTCCCATCGATCTGTTGGATTCATCATTTCTAAGTCATATGATCGATCGCTTCTTTCTTGACTTCTGCATCGTCGTTGTTGACAATTTTGCTGTCATCGATTGAAGACGATCATAATTTCAATTATGATTAAATCCTAGTTCTCAAAGATTATAAATATTATTACAACGAAATTTAGTTTGAAACACATATGATTGAAGTACAAAATTTTTCATTGTTTTTTGAGAATCAAAAAATTAAAGGATTTGGCTGTGACCGAAGATGTCTTTTCGTCAGGGATACATTCATATTTCGCCCTCCTACGATAAGAAATTATTTATTACAAGGATAGTTTTGATGCTTTGGTCTTTTATTTTTCTCTAGAATAAATGTATGTTCAGAACTGAGTGCCGTGTTCGTGAAAATGTTCAACGTAAAATTACCGGAGAAATACTTGTTCGGCAAAGTCGCTCTAAACCATCAATATTTATCTTTCATCTTGAAAATATTCTTTACTGAATGTGGATACAGCATTGCCTGGAAAAAACGATCATATATTAGTTTCTGTGATGCTTTAATACTTGATGTTTTAATAACAAAATGCAGACCACTTCCGAAGAACTTTCCTCTCGCAAACTTTGTGAAAACTATTATTTATTCTCTTCTATATCGAAAATGATCTTATTTAGCTACAAGTTTTTCGTATTATGCACAAAGCATGCCATAATCGTTTTCATAAATTTTAAGTTCTCTTCTCTAATATAAAAATATCTGTTCCTCAAGTTAGGCTTTTGTTTTCTCAAGTGGTTCTAAACGATCATTGACTATTCTCATTTTCAAGACGCCTATTTTTTTCAGTTATCAGTGTTTCACAGGAGATGAAAGCGTAAAATCATGTGTTTTGTAATTTTATTGCTCCGTTTAATGATATACAAAGAATGACCGTACTCGCAGGTTCTTATCTTGCCAACTGGTTGTAAATTATCACTCAGCATCTATAAATTTGAAAAAGAGCATCGTTCGAAGTGACTATACAACTCGCCAAACAAGTGAATATAAAAGAATGATTTTGAAGATTTTTATGATTAGCTTAGATTTATTGAAAGGACGTAGCGCCTCGCACCAATTTATTCTAACGTATTTTTCTTCATCTTTCGATCCGAAAAAGAACATTATTCGAAGTGAGCATAGTGTGTCCCATAAAAAGTACGAAAAAAGGATGAATGTCTGAGATGCTATTCTGCAATACTTCATCATTGTAGCATAAGGATCACTCAAGAGAAACATGTGGTTCTAGGAAGTTTTTATTTAGACGTACCCTATAGGAGATCGTCAAACACGCAGAAAAGATCTGTCGCCCCCAAAATGATGCCAGAAGAGCATGAAATGGGATCAGCTGAATCTATAACATCTCTCAATAAAGATAACACAATGACATCGAAGCAGAAAAAATATTTCAATTGGCTTAAGCTTGGTATTTCGGCCCTTTTCCTTTGATTTTTGGTATATTCACCGTTGTATTCACCTTGAAACAAGATTCCATTGCACGTATCAATCGTGAACATGATCAATCTTTGGCCAACGAATTAAGAAAACAGACTGTCTACGATACATATATTGATGATATTTCCAGGCTACTTCTTCGGCGTGATTTCAATCGATCAGATTCTAGTTATTTGAAAATTATTCGTACAAAAACACTGAGCACTCTTCGACAACTAGAGATCGAACGTAAACGTGAGATAATTCTCTTTCTCTACGAAAATGAATTGATTCAAAATAATAAATATCCAATTGAAGAACTGGTCGCACTTGATAACGGTGATCTCATTGGAATTGAATTTAAGCATTCCATGACGTTCAGGTGTGAGCTTGTGAACTTATATCTAGCAAGTATTCTGGTTTCCAACATTATATTTAATGATTGCCAATTAAGAAATGCTGACTTCAATGGAGCTTCGATGGTACAAGCGACATTCAATGATTCTATCATGTCCTCTGGAAATTTCATGAATTCTGATCTAACTGGTGCTAGTTTCAATGAGAACAATATGCGAAATATCAAATTTGCAGGAGCAACACTCACGCGAGCCAGAATTTGTAATTCAATATTGGAACAAGTTGACTTTACGAATGCAGATTTAATCGAAAGCAATGCTAATATTGATCAGCTTATGATTCCGATTGGTGAAAAGGCGAATATTTTTATTAATACTCGATTTCCAAACGGTTCTTTCAGTGCCATCAATCGTTCTCAACTGATTTTAGATGGCAGTGCTGAAGAGATGGTATGAGATCTCAAAATGACGAGTCCTTTTGTATTTTTGACATCATATTGTGGATTGAGGAATTTGATTTTAGAATATATCGTAGGGGAAATCTCGAAAACAGGAAGAATCAGGAGCTGAGTGAGGATTTTTTAGATTCAGAATTTCTCAAGGAACCGATATGAATGCGAATAGGGTGTGGATGTGGGACGTAAGAATTTATGATATTTTAATCCAAATGTCACCCACGCCTACACCCTCTAGTTAGCAAAGAAATAGAAGTGTAATGTACGTCCATGATTCGTCGAAGTTATTCATTTGGAAAAACTGGGTGAAAAGTCAATTGTTTTTTGTATTCTAGCAGACTTTTTTTTTTATCACTACGTTACTTATCGTCATGACCAGACACAGTACTGGCATGAGTTCTGGTTGATCATTAGAGCGTTTCAATAGTTGCCTCTAATATGCTGCGTCTTTTTGTTGGCAACTCTCATGAATTTTTGGGTTTGGTGGAAAAGGCAGAAAGGGAAAACGTCGAAAAAAAAGGAAAATGCCGAAAAGGAAAACATAGGAGGGGAAAATGCAGAAATTCTAAACGTCGAAAGAAAAAATTAGAAAAAGGAAAACGTCGAAAGGTAAATGTCGAAAATTGCGTTTTTTGATAATTTTAACGAAAAATAAAAATTTATTCGATCATATGATAAATTACAATAAAAAAAAGAAAACTAAGTTTATCAGTATTATTTTTTTTTGTGTGATCCAAGTAGTAATGCTAACCCTTTCAATAATTTCTTTGCATTGATTACCAAATCAAAAGAAAAAATTTTCGTTAGCTATAGACATCTTTTTCATTCTACGCTTTCCTTTTCAAAATTCTTCTACTTTTTTTCTCTGGCAGTTTTTCTTCGGCACTGTTATTAATTATACTTTTTGCATTCGACATTTTCCTTTTCGGCGTTTTTCCTTTCTGCCTTTTCCGCCAATTCCGAATTTTCTACATTAACTGAATATCTATCAGGCGTAGGCATCCTGAATTCACATGATACCCAATTTGTTATGTACTAGGTATAAGTCGCACATAAATCTAAGATTAATTACAAAGCTAAATAATTATTCTAACATTCACTTTCACCTTTGTAGTGTACAACGAAAACAACACCATGGAAAACTGCCGTCGGCTTCGAGAACGTAACAGCGATCAATACAGGCAACGAGTCTAGTACTCCATTGGCTCCCATCGATGGTCATTATTTTTTTAATTGTAGTTGGAATAGTCAAGCGGAACAACTAGTTCATATTCAACATTTTTCACTGCTAATTGATAATGAACAAGCTTGGTATAATCTATCGGCTCATTTTGCTTGTATCTCTACGAATCAAAACGATAAAGCTTATGTTCAAATTGAATATGTTACGGACGAAAATGCTGATATTGATTCTGTTCGACTAGGTAAAGCAGAGACGTGTCTTTTTTTCTGTTAATGAACTATGTGTTTTTGATAAAATTTAGAATCAGACAAAGGTCTATCATCCTTTCATTTCAAGTATCAAATTGGACTTATTCCAAGTGGTGCTCGAGACTTTTCAGTCAATATCGGAGCTGATATTGAAAGAACAAGCACAAACAATATTAGTGCGCCGTATTGTGCCATCGATAGCGTCACATATTTTATCTTCAAGAAGGAAGACAAGTAATTGCAGCAAACAGAATTCAGTTAATCTTCAAGAATTGTCTTGCATGAAAATACAATGTTTTTCTTAATCAATAAATTCAATCTGATGCTTGCAGCTGAGAACGCAGACACCTTTTGGTTTCGAAATGGATGAAAACTCTATGTGACGAATTCTTGATGCTGGAAACAAGATCATGTGTTGGTATATGACGAACTAATTTTCTTCTATCTGCGATTAATGCGTCCGATCGAACGTCATAAAAACGACTAATTTTAGACCAATCAGTATCTATTTAGATTTTGGTATTTTCACTCAAATCATTCTCAGAAGAAAATAATCAGCTCCTGGAGCTTTTCTATCTACTTTTTATTTTTTAAATTTCATGGCATGTATTTAGAAAAGTTTGATGTATGGTGGAGAAGGTAAATTAGCATCTGTATTACTATAAATAGCGGCTTGTTTAAATGGACATGGCGTTTCTCGCCAAAGATAACGAAGACCATAAAGTTGTTTTCCAACGCATGAACTGTCCAATGTTAATGTTATTGTCAATCCAATTTTACTTAATACAGTTGATGGAACCCATAAAGTATCATTCGAACAATGACTACCTTGACAACAAACCTGAAAAAATTAAAATATACGAAATTACATAGATACTAAAACAAAGAAAAAAAATAGACCTCAAATCCATTTGGATTACGTAGTTCGATATTTGATACAGCAGTATAAGTGATGTTGATAGTTTGACTGCCACTTGAATAAGCAACATTTTGTACAATAGGACCTTGAAATTCAATTTGTTGTCCATAAGCGACTGCAAGACCAGAACGAGAGAGTCGATATCCTACATCAAGTTTAGTTCGAGGATGAATACTAAACTAATCAATAATTGTAGATGATAAATAGAAAATCTTCACGTACCCATTAGGATCATCACGTAGATCTAAAGCGACAGCCATAAATACTTTTGGAACAACATTATTTGGAACATAGCCAACATTAAAGGTTTGTTGCCATCGAAGCATTGGAAATCCTCCAACATATGCTGTATTGTTCGTGTTTGTTGATAACTATAAACGTATTAATCAGTTTCTCTATGTAGAAATATAATTCTTAATGATTTCAAGTAAAGCTTACTTGAACGAAACCAAATGGAAATTGAATATCAGCTATTCCATTTGTGCGTTCATTCCATGTTTGTCTCCAATATTGAATCATTTTTGCAAATTTGCAAGCATATGTAGGATTACCAGCATTTGCTTCACCTAAATGAATAAAATTCAAGATATTTTTTGTAATATATAAAAACTCTATTGTTTACCTTGATACCAGATAGAACCATAGATAACAGTACGAGTAAATGGATAGATCATAGCATTAAATAAATTCGAATGATTCACTGGCACTGTTACGGAAGGCCCATTATAGGGTTGTATTTTCAGGTGTTCATTTCTGTACGAAAGGGAAAAGAAATTAATTAAAAACCGAATCAAATAGTATTTAGAAGTTATACGTTGTGGCATTGCAATCTTGTAATGCTTTTGGTGGCATCCAAAATTCAATAGGTGTTCCACCCCAACTAGTAGCGATAAGACCAATGGGTCGACCATTTAGTGCTTGATGAATCATACGACCATATAACCAACATACAGCTGACATATAGTTCCAATCTGGTCCACCGACAGTGTGTGGTGATGCTACTGACCAATTTAAATTAATACCCAGTAATTCTTCAACAGGTAATGCTGATGGCATAAGTGAAGCAGTGAACAGTCGTATTTTAGAAAAATTTCCTGCATTTTTAATTTCTTCTGTCGCATTGAACATCATGCTCACTGTAAATTGCATATTTGATTGGCCTGAACAAACCCAAACATCACCAAAGAGAACATCATGAATTGTAATTGTTAAAAGTGTTCCATTAGGCAATGATTGTGAAACGTGAATATCGAATGGTCCTTCATCAGACACGGGATCAAGTGTTACTGACCATATACTTTCACCTAGCTGATTCGCTGGTTCTGATCGACTAATCGTTGTATAGATTTTATTATTCATTCTAAGAGTCGTTAGTTTTCCTGCAGCTCCAAATCCCCATACGATCGATTTTTGTGGAGCTCGTTGAAGTACCATATGATCTTGAATGTAGTTGGCAAAACGAAGTAACCCATTGCCTAAAAAGTATACCAACTGTTCATGTTTCTGTACTCTAGAAATCGATTAATGCTTACATTGAATAATGAGAATTAAAATTACTAGCAACTCAAGTCGGAGAGCACTCATCTTTATCTTGTGAGCTGAGTTTTTTTCTTTTTCATTATAAATATAGAAAAGATAAAAGTGTGGTTGCACATTATCTATTTCTTTTACAGGCATGCGAGGTTTAGATAAAGAAAATGAGAAGAATTCATGATATATCTTTTGTCGAAGGAACTATTCGTGTCTCTGTTATCAGACGAAAAGATTGAAGAGAGGGCCTGGGTGTGAGTGTTCTTCTTTCATAGACATCCACAATCTCAAGGAATATCCATATTGACCATAATCTATTACTACCAATGTTTTCGTTATTATATTTGTTTGATTTCCATCGATCAGTTGGTTATTATTATTATCAAATAATTCTACGATAATTAGTTGCTTTTCAGTATTTGATGAGACTTCAGTCTGGCACTTTCGATGATACTTATTTAATTTATTTTCTTTGATTATAGCATTTGCAGCATTATCTATTGATAGATTAGATGAAGTAATTAAAAACAGATGGAATAAAATTATGCGCTCAATTTTGTAGATACCTTATTGTCGCAACTCTTTCGATTTCGGCAAAATAATTTTCCATCGATTGATAAAATTGCAAATAACCTTCACATCTATCATATTTCTCTCTTTTATTTTCATAGCGCTCTTGAAAATCAATTTCACGTGAAAAAATCAAATTTTCCAAAGAAATCTTTGAATAAACGGATTGACCAATTGTATAGTGGGAAAATTAAGAGAATATCTTTTGTCAGTCTCCATCATTAATATGTATATGAGAACAATAAATCGGCAGCATAACCGACGAATATTGTTCAATTTGCATCTATAAATCAATCGGATGCATGGTTATTTCTCAATTGAATAGACATTTGTAGAATAATGGCATGCATTTCAAAAGTAAACTGTTTTTTATTATCATATAATACTAAAGCTATTTTTTACTACTTGTAGATGCTTACATTGGAAAATCATTTTCCTGCTTCATCAGAGACAGATGATCCGTATTTTGAATATTTTCCCGGCCTTGAATTGATGGAACAATGGCACAAGGAGTTTGAGTATACAGCTCAATTGCTTTTATTTTACAATCTCGTATTGCTTCTATTTGTTGTCACATTCTCTGATGAATCTTTAAGAAAAATGCTTTTAATATTGGATTCTATTTGTTTCTTTTTAATAGCTTTTCTCTGCATTCTAATTTGTCGACGTTGTCTAATCATGATGAAAAAAGTATTCCATGAAGACTCCTTTTTCTTTTCTTAAATAACTTATTCTTTCTTTTTTGTTATCAGTTTACAATAAACTCTTGTTCAAATAAAAATATATCCAAATAATATTTTTATCTCAATGTAAATTATTCTATTGGATACATATTTAGAAAGAGAAGAAACATTGCTATCATTGCCTCTCTAAAAGCATACTAATTTTACAACGATAAGAAGAATGGATGTACAACAGATAGATATGGTATGAAAACAAAATAGATCGATAACAAAATAGAGTCAGGTATTTTAGTTCTTCCATTTGTAAATTAGAAAATTAGAAAAATCATATATGTAACTATGACTAATGATGAACACGAAGTTTCCTTACGGAATGTTGTTCGACGAGCAAAATTGAATGATCAATTTAAAGCAATGAGAGCTAGTGAGTAACTGCTAATCTGTCCGTAGTATATGTCATCCCAATATTTAGAACGAGACCGTCGTCTTCAATAAACATATGTGATTGTTATGGATCTCGTTTTTTACTCATGATTCTCGTTCTTGTATATGGTGGATGTTTTTTGTTGCGTACATGTTTTTTGTGGTTCTCTCCTTTTGGTAGTTTATATTCTGCAATAAACAGAACAAACATTTCTTTGGTAATGAATGGGAAAATGTTTGCCATTGCGTGCTCGTAAGCAATCAATCTTCTTCGATGGATGTGAATGCGTGATCCTGAATGTCTATTCGGTGATATTGAGTTGAACCCACACCCACATTCTCAGGTAGTATGTTCTGCTTCAAAGAATACTACAGCTCAAAACGATTCCCTTCCGAAAGTTCCATATTATTCTTGAAAATAATCCGAATTATTTTCAAAAACTGTACTCTGAAATATACGATTTCTCTAGTCGTTTCTCAAGCAAAGTATCCACGTACTGTTTGTCAATGAGCTTTAGGAGTGTAAGATCATTTATTATAAATAATATAGTGAATCAACCTTTTACTAGATTAGAAAATATCACGAAAATTGAAACATATGGAGATTGGAGAATAAACTTCCAACATTTATGTGTGTTCATTGATGAATGTTTCTAGCTGGCTTTCGTAGAACAGGCGATATGGATCATTCTCTGAATAGATCTGTGCAACAATTTTTAAGATCTCTTTCATACCCATGTCGCCTCTTTTTTATCAACTGTGCCGCAGTTACGCGTAGAGCCAATTCTGCGTCGCAGTTACGCGTAACTACCCAGGTCGAGTAATCCAAGAG
>CAJNYU010000652.1:0-24419 GCA_905331475.1 Rotaria socialis | reverse complement strand
ATCTGCTGGCAGCTAATAAGATGAAATGATCAATTCGATTAGCGCAATGAAAACTACAAATATTTTTAGGTTGATAGAAGAATATCTATCGAAAACTCTCATAGAATGTATTTTATATCATAGTTCTGAATAATAACATACTTAAAATGAAAACCATGATACTTATATGAGAAGTTATTCATAGTTCAAGATAGTTCATTGCACTTCTCTTGTACTTCATTCGTACTTCCCTGTACTTCCCTGTACTCCCTTGTACTTCACTTGTACTCCTTTGTACTTCTCTTGTACTTCCTTGTACTTCGCTTGTACTTCCATGTACTTCCATCGTACTTCAAAAATTTTTTGAAGTAGATGAAGTCGCGCTTTTTCCCCCTTGGGGCCAATTGTTAGTCGAATATGTTATGTTCAACCAAAATGTGATGCTGATCGAATTCAGATTGCAAATGATTTCATTCAAGCAACTGAGTATCGAATTCCGTTATTGATTGATCCAGTATCAAAAACTAATCCATTCAGTGAAGTTTATTGTCCATGACCGATTCGATTTTATGTGATTGATCATATGAAAAAGTTGAGTTATATAGCTGAACCAATTGAAGGCTCATTTCCATTGGAGTTGATTCAAAATGCATTTGATGATGCCATTCAACAATGTCAATAAAGTGTTTTTGTTGCTCTCAGAAATAATGATAAGATGTTATTGTGATATTGAAAAGGAAAAAAATGATTTTTTTCGTTGAAAGCATTTTAATGATGCAGACAAAAAATTGATGTATGTAATTCTTTCCAGTATCACAATGATATAATTCATTATTTCCAGAGCAGTTCTTTTTATGTTTTATGTTTGTAAATTGAGATTAATAAAATTCACTTGAAATACATTTAAACATAACGTTTTCCTTTTGTGGAATAGTTGTAAGTAGAGTTGCATTCATGTTGTGTTATCTGATTGATAAAAGACTGATGCATCTCAGCGTTTATTTCACTAATTACTTTTTCATCAGTAACGGCAATTAAGAATTGATATGCATATTTTAGCAACGTAGAAATGAACTTTTTCAAATTAAAACTTATCTAGTAAACTTCTCTCTGAAATAAAACCCTATCCACGAATCATGTTTTTACAGGTCGCCCGAATAAATAAATTCGGTATCAGAATCTGAATAGGATTAAAATGTGAAACACAGTTACACATGCACAATTCTTATTTTCTAGCGAGATTGTAGCATTGTATATTTTTGTGGAACATACTTGCTGATTGTTCTTGCACTTATTTCTGGTCAAATACTATGACGAAAGCTCTGGATATAGCATTGTGGTATGTATCCTGATATCCATCAGTATCTATCAGCTAGTACTTAGATCGTGCCTTGGAAAATACATTGTTGCTCGTATTGAAATTCTATTCGAACTTCTTTGAACTATGGTTGTATTTGTTATGATTTGAAAAACTTTATTTTATGAATTAGTTCGTTGATTATTTATAATTATGTTAGAGTAAAATCATTTTTTAATGTTCTCGATATAATGACTGAATCGAGTTTTTATTCGAATAAGTGCCAACTAAGAAAAAGAAAAATCATAATCAATAAACGTTTCATAAAAACTACTGATATTATGCAATTTTCTCTTTTCGATGGCATACAGACCATGTGCATGAAAGCATGTTGCTCTTACCGTAAGATATTTATTTATTTTCTCTTCTGAAAAATAAAAGATTCAAAGTATAATTCTAGCGGCACTATAGAGTTTCATGTTTGAACTGGTTTCTGAAAGACTAAGTATATAGTTTTGTCAATCTGTTTTCGTGAGTCCCCATTTTCGGAGATAATAATATTATAATAATAATATCTCCCATAGGCTTATCGCCCGTTGGGGCCGGCACTAAAGAGTCCACAAGCAGCCAGGCTCTATCGTTTTTTTCTCTTTTACAGACGATGGTATCTGCACCCCACTCGTCCAACGCTTTCCCCGTTAATGATATCGGTTGGCGAGCATCATAGAATCACGTGGCCGTGACATCTATGTTGAAGTTATTGTTTTGACTCTGCATACTGACTAATGATATAATCGATACGCTATCGGATGAGTCATCCGGGACAATTCGCCGTTAGTAACTTATTCAGGGTTATTCCATGGTTGGTGATACTGTGGTTTGAACACAGCACCTTTGATCTGTAGTCTGGTGTAACGGATTGATGTCGTATCATGCATTTGTTTCTGAGCTACACTTACTACATAGACACGCACTACGAATTAAGATTCTAATTTATTTCCAACTAAAAAAGGCCAACTAAGAAATATGCAAAAAGATTTTGTGTTTAATGATAAAAACATAATATAGATGTCACTAATTTTGTATGATTCACTGAGAAGGCTTAGCATGGTACCGATACATGTAATGAGTACTGTTTATTCAGGTAATCCTTGTGGCTTATTAACCTTTAGATGAATCTTTATATTTGAGAGGTCTCCTAATCTAGTAGCTCATGGTGGTGCTGTAGTTGGCTTTTTACCAGCCAACCTTCCTTCATTTATACATAATTAAAAAAATATTCATAATCCATAACAGCTTTTTTGCTTCATTTGAAACCCGACCTAATTTTTTTCTATTTATCTCTTGTTTCACAACGTTATAATTTGACGCAAAGTTATAGAAACGAACTTGGTATTCAATCTAAAAAAATTTTAGATTACAACATCTTTTCAGTGAACACATCTCTTGTTAGTGTTGGTAAACTGTTTTATTCGATGAGAGAATAATAAAATTGAATTATTTGAAAAGTTATAATATAAAAATTAAATCGAAGATTATCCATAGAGATTTATATTAAACTCACGAAAAAATTCAACGATGTGAAAAAGAATGAAACTGTCACACACATTGATATTCTTTCTAATAGCTTATCCTTCTTCAAGACACGTTGCGATTGGCGTAACCTCAACCATGATGGCTCTTTTATACAAAAAATAAAATAAAAACCCAATATATGTATTTTTTTCATCATAAAATTGAAAATGCGTTATATTTAAGTCAGGTTTTATACGCAGAACGCGTGTGTATAATATAATGCATAAGTGTGTTGCATTGCCTAAGTTTTAGAAACGAACGCTTATTTACTGTTCACCAGTCCACGGATCACTTGTGAATGTGTGTCGAATAACATATCCACTCAACCACGGCGGCCCATTTTCGGAGATGACATCAATGAATCTTCATGACGCATTGTCTTATTAGTGAAAGAAAAATCCAACCATTTCCTCACTTAAAAAATCCCTATGCGAAGTATATAATAGCTGTTATTGTTGCTTATTTTCACTCATTCATGCACGACGCATAATAAGAAGTGAGAACAAATTTTCCATAGGTAGAGAAATAATCCGTTCGACAAACAACTTACGAGTTGTCCACCATTATCACGAACTCATTCCAAACAACTTTGAAGGTAATTATTAACTAGTCTCGTCTCTCATTAGATGTTTGCCAATAAGAATGCGTTTAATATGCTTTTGAGAACTAATCATTGCAATTAGTTATATAAGGTGATTCATTCGTATTGACGAGCTTATAACACTACTTCTACTATCATTAAGATAAAAAGGAATATGTTCGCCCATAAAAGAGAATGCAGCTTGAATTTTCAATGAGTCATTGGAATAAATTCTCTCATTTAAAAACTAGAATTTTTCAAAAAGACAACATCTTACGGTCCCTATAGATGAAACAAACCTCCAGTTTCCGAATTTCTTTTGGAGAAAAAGACGACGGATGATAATCTTATATAACGACACAAACTCATAACACGTGTTAAAAGAATTTGAAAACAAAATTCATCTAGTTCAAATTCTATATTTATTTTCAGATACCCACTGGTTCAAAGATGGACAATTCAGTCAATAATGCAACCACATCAAAAGCAACGTCGACTGCTGCTATTTCTAAATTGTCAACTGCCTTTATTTACGAAGACTTAGTCTTTCATATACAAGCCATTCAACAGCAAATAATTGAAATAGTGAAATTTATTGATGATCAATGTAGAAATAACAAGAAAATAAGGAAAGAATTCAAATCAAGTTCATTAACATTTATTGATCCTTATGGAAATCCAACAACAAATGAATATTTTGATCACCAAATCATCAGTACTATATTCAGTAACTATAAGAACGATTACGTTCCAAAATACTTGCAAAAATGGATCAAAATTGGAAAAATGAATGAAAACGTTATTTCACCACTGAGTGAAGATCAGCTCAATTCGTCTGTATCCGAATATGATGATGTTTATCGATTTATTACTTATGGCGAAGTCAACATATCGATTATATATTCTGACAATAGACTACCGCATTCATTTATACTGCCAGTTCTTCTGACTGACAATATAGAAAACCTTAAAATGCAAATACAAAAACTGCAAAAATTAAAAAATATAGAATTGAAGTTACTAATTTTAAATGTAGATACTCAAATAAGTACAGCATGTTGGAATGAAGATCAAAGACTCAAATCAGATGGCACTGTCATCTCATATAAATTATATGAAGATAATTGTATCATCATGGTAAAAGTATTGGGAGAGGTAAATTAATAATTTTGTCTACTATTTCAGTAAAAAATAAGTTTTGTTTTTATAGAGCGTTTTTGGAGAAGCCTCGTTGAATTATCAACTTTTTGTGAAAACTCTTACTGGACAGGTAATCACTTTTGAAGTGAATTCTTCGACCGATATTTTTACTCTCAAACAATACATCCAATATAAAGAAGGTATTCCCCCAGCTCAACAGCGTTTAATATGTGCGGGTAAACAACTAGAAGACGACAGAACTCTCTCCGATTACAACATCCAAAAGGAGAGTACGCTTCAGTTAGTATTACGTTTACGCGGTGGTATGTTTCATTTTACAAGCGGTCGACAAAATTTTGATAAATTACCAAGCAAACCAGTCAAAGCAATAAAAAGATTTCTTGCATTTGAATTCGAACATACTAATCATCTCGCATATTTATCACCGAGGGAACTGCAAAATTCCGTTTTACGAGCGCAAGCTTTACTCTCAGCGTTATTCTCTGAAACAAGACGCTCTACCGTAGCGAATGGTGTGCCACATTTAAAAAACATTATACTATCAGAGGCTGTTGATGACGACGTCGGTGAAGACGATAATGAAGATGTTTCCAATGATCCATGAATATTATCAATCCAAAAGCGACTACAAGTATTTCAATTATTTATTCAAGAAGAAGAAATCAGACTTAGTCAACAAACACAATAATTATTAGCTAGTACTGAAGATCGAAACGACATGGATTGGATGGATATCATAGCTGATTTACAAGCCAACTTAATCAAGACATTGCTAGGTGAAGATGCAACACACGATGACATTCAATGTGGTTTAAAATAACGATTCGACTTCATTCTAATTCTAAATGTTTGTTAGGTAGTGGCGATATCTACGTACACTACCTCCTTTCTCTCTCTTCTTCTTCTATCTCGCCATTGGTCAATGGACCAGGTTAGGGATGTGTTCGTGTTCGAGAGAGAGTCAGTGTAGTGTTGTGTTCGGATCGAAGATGGTACAATAAAGGTTTGGTTAGTCCACAGGCTAACAATGTTTTTTCCTTATTTCAATGTAGTATATTACGAAGTGCCCATCAGTTATATGCAGATGATAATGAATTTCATAATTTATCTCTTTATGTTCGACATAATCGTGAAAAAAGAGGAAATCTTCGTGTTGGTGATCCAACTATTGACATCGACTTAAGGGCACCGACGGATAAGACCGCAAATCTGCCACCCCTTACTTTCTAATTTGAATCATCTGCAGCGATAGAGCTTGCAATTCTGCATCTCTCTATGCGGGTCTATCGTTTTGAATCAATGTAAAAAAAAATTTGAGTCCATTTTATGATCGATAAATATAGCAACTTTCATGCACTCTTTTTTTTTAATGCTAGTACCTTTTTTTGTGTTCTGTAATGGCCATTGTGGTGATTGCTAAGTATCGTAGTCGTGTGGATCGCAACGAACATATTGCATATAGTTTATAGACGAACAGCCTCCTAAGACTTTGCCACGTGGCCAATTACTTTGCTGATTCATGCAAGCGAAGTGTGAATAAATTTGAGGTGTAGTTTTATATTGCCAATCAATATCAATTCGTTGCAGGTTACCATTAGAAACGAAAAACAAACATATTTCCCCTGTAAGTTACAAAATGCCGTTCATTGAAAAAAGTTCTCGAAATCGACTTTTCGGAAAAGGTTTTTTCTTTTAAATTGAAAAATTTTCTCCAGTAATTTTCTCCTCAAAATTATTTTACCTGCCAAGCAGCTGGTGTCTGTATGTCGCGGTTTGTATCGACACCTCCAGCTTCAATCGGAAGCACGCACTTATCACTTTGCTCCGACAGACAATTAGCCATGACAGCACCTGCTGAACCAGAACCAACAACAATATAATCCTATGTGATACCTTCAGTCTTTGTCTGTGAAAAATCTCATTCCCATCGTTTTCGTGTGCGAGAAAAGTTTAAACTAAGTAAAATAGAAAAAAGACAAATATGTAATTATTTTGAAAGCTGCTCTATCTTCGCATATCAATTGCATTGCATATTTATGTATATGATAAAAATAAGAAAAATGATAAAATAAAAAGAGCATTTTTTTCGTTCTCACGGTAGCTGAGATGTTGAGTGGTCTTATGTTTTAAGTAGAACAAGATTTATATCAGAGCTGGGTAAGTACAAACTTTCTCAAGTACGTTGCCCACCTCTGATTTATATGACCTGCACCATGTCCTCCGACTACTATTATCACTTTTCAATGGCTTTTCAGTCAGAAAATACAATAAAACTGACATAGACAAAAGTAGGATTACAAAAAGAACATTTTTATATTACTAACATCTCGCTTGTTGCGTGTAGATCTATATAGATCTTCGCTTTATTTGCACACTCACATCCTTAAAATTGAAAACTAGACCTAAAGAATCCTGTAAAGTGTTTTGAAAAAAGAATCGATCAACACTGCCATCTGCGTAGAAATTAAAACGAGATAAGAAAATTAAAATTAGAGTACAATATAAACAGAATATCTCAAGAATATTATTCACGGTAATAATTATTGAAGATAACGAAACATAAGTTGTTTCGTTGATCGCTTAGCAACTCGAATGTAAACTGTAATACATTGAATTAGTAATCACAAACAGAAAACCGGCGAAATCGAAAAACATTTTCTTTTCTTTTTTACAAAACATCATAACAACACACAAATCGCAAATAAAACAAAGGTTTGAAGTTTATTTCAACCTGTGTGAGCATGTATGCATGTCGATCTTGAATATTTTATCTAGTCTTAATCCTGATACGCACGTTTTTTTTCTTCTTGCATGATGTTTATTTCATTTTCTTTCAGAATACTTTCTCTTCGGTTTTTTCGATTGTGCACTGATATTATGGATATTGGATAATCACTTTCGAAACAAAAATGATCTACGAAGAAAATCCGAGACTTGTGTAGGTAGAACAACGAACGTGCAAATATTGATCTCATATATAGAATTTGTTTTGTTACGCACCACTTCTCTTTTTGTAATTACTTTCTTTTTAATTAAAAACTTAAATAAAACAACTTAAGAATAATTTGCTTTCTTTAGCTTCAAGTTTCATGGCTTCGTCAGAGAGTCATAGACTGAATGATAGCATTCAATCGGATGATGATGATGCAGATATGACCTATGTTATAGACATAACTAATGGTTCATTTCCTGAACAAATGCCTGACCGTATTGATAGTGGCGATACAGTTGAATTTAAAACTGATAAAACAGATGAATATGATATATTTCAAGTTTATAAGGATGAAAATGACTACTACAGAATACATAATGGCTTTGAATTGTATAATATAAATAATACTACAAGAAAAAGGAATAGACGAATTTCACTTTCATTAGCTCTTCATCAACCGAAGATCGAATTATATTTTTGTATAATTCTATCGTCAAAGCGCCAAGTAGTTTTTAAGTCACGAAAATGTTCCGTAGAAAATTGTGAAAAGAACTGTCTCATCGTTCATAAGAGTGACATCAAATTTACGTTGAGTGATGAAAAAGAAAGTCAAAAATTAATTTTACACAAAGGTGATACAATTGAACTTGAATGGTCATCGAAACGTGGTAATGGTTATCGTATTGAAGAAAAAAAATATTGTCCAATATCTGGTGGGCTTTATACAGTTGAGCAACCGTCAGAATTAACAATAAGTCGTCCTCAACCAAAAGGATGCTTTCGAAAAACATTTACTGAATTCGGTACATCATTTTTATTTCGTTTAACTGACACGAATCGAATTCATGATATAATTGCCTGTATTGTTAAAAGTAAATTCAAAGTCAGCTACATCGATATCACCAATGATAATATTCAACCAAATATTATTTCTATTGAACAACATGATTCTATTATATTTCAATGGAATACAACAGAAAAACAGTCTGTACAACAAATTCAACCTTTTACCGTCGATCAAACTAATCAAACGTCAATTGAAGTTTGTCTTTTAAGAAAAAAAAAGTTTCGGAATAATATTTAAAAAAATTGTAACTCTCCTCTTTAGATGAAAACAGTAGGAAAAGATTTTTTCTGGCCAAATGAACCTTCATCTCGTGGTTATATGATACATAGATTTGATGAAACGGGCATTTTTTGTTTTAAAACAGCAACAAACCAAATCGGAACAATTGTTGTTGCACCAAAAATTAACATCCATTCATTTCCAATATTCGGCGATCAATTAAGTAAGTTCGAAATAGATCGAATATCAAAGAATTCTTTTTTTTTCTTTTTGTATTTCAGTTTTAAAAATGAATACATACGATTTTATTCAATTCGAATGGAAAATGTCGGAATCAGAAGATGATCCGCTATTAATTACTATCGATGCTAATTCGTCTGTTGTGCCAGATACTGCTGGTGGTCTTACTGGAATATTCGATTGTTGTAAGTGAATTATAAATAGATTTTTTGCAACAACAAAAAGTTTGCAAATTCTAATCAACTATCGGCATAGAAGTGCATGTTATGCTATTCAAGCACTTGCTAGGTTTTTTGGCTAAATATTATTCTCTTTCTCTAGTGCGCACTTATGAATAATACTCAATAGGAAACGCTATAGCAGAGTTTATGATGCTATTTATTATTCGATACGATAGAAAAATGACTAAAGTTGTTTTGCTCGGAAAATTTGCAAGAAAATGATTGCAAAAATCTTCTAATTTGTCTAGGACGTTGGGTCGACCTTTGGATCTATTTGAATAGTAGATTTATTTATAAGATTGAAGTTATTTTAAGAAAATATTGTCCGACATGTATTTTGACATTGTGTTGCGGTTTATATCTAGAAACAAAATGATCTGACATATATTGAAGAAATTATAATTTTAGCTATGCACAAATGTGTCAAAGTTGAGCCATTTTTTCGTCAATATTTTCATACATGCGAAGCATTTGTGTTGAATATTCCACAACATGGTCTTTACAATTTCGCTTATTCTGATAGTCGTGATGATGTTCTTCTCAGTACGATCGTTGAAAGTGCTGTTACTGTAAGAAGAAACACTTCTTTTTTGATTATCTATGGTTCCTTGTTTTTTTTTTGAATATTATAAATAGAATCATCGCGTTACATCTAATGAACGAAATACATTTGAACCCCATACTCTAGTTATCAATCGAAATGATCAAGTTTGGTTTAATTCAAGATCAAAAAACTTAGTCAATATCCATCGAACCGATGAATATGGAAATTATTTAGACGTAAATAAACCAATATTTCAACCACAATTAAACAGTGTGAACTGTTTTATGCAACAATTTCAACAAACTGGAATCTATTATTTTTCCACCGATGCTGTTCTTGATCAAGAAAAAAAAGCTTCGAAATCACCACCATTATCCATTGTTGTTTTACCTGAAATTCGTTTTCATTATAAATTAATTCGTTCAAGTGACTTTGATCCTGACGCAATAATAACTAATATAAACGATTTTGTTGTCTGGCAATTTGAACAAATAATTCGCTATGGTCTTATACAATTACGTGCTAATGAAACTTTAGAGGATCTAGTATCATGTCATGATCGTGCTGTAGCCGGTCGAAATCGTCAATGTCTTGCTGTTGAATGTATTATGCTTGGGACATTTTTCTTTGCTAATCCAGGTAGAATATCAGATGCGTAGATTGCCCAAAAAACAATTTCTTTTGTTTCTTTTTTCTTAGAATTTGAACGAGTTTCTGGTTCCGATGAGGTAAATTATGTTTAGAAATAAATAAAACATAAAATGTAATTTTCTTTCAAAGGATCGTCTGATATCAACTATTATTATTGATCCACCGTTTAGTAAAACTTGTTTTCTTATTGCAAACGATGATTTTTCCCCCAATGTTTTATATGTTGCTCAGGTAGATTGTTCGTTTTTCTTTGTTAACTTTTCTTTTCGAAGAAACCTTTTTTAGAATAATACTGTTTCATGGATATTATCAAGTGCTGATCAATATCATCGAATTTCTGTGGAATCCGATGACAATAAACGACGCATCAATGAAGTAATTTCGCCTCTTATTAAATCGAAAACAAATTTTTCTTTCTCAGGATAATCTTATTGACCGATCGATTGAACAATATGTTAATGATATGCATCATCTGTATACTTTTGAGCAATGTGGAAAGTTCACTATTCGATCGAATCGTTTTACTAATACAGCGACGGTAATTGTCTATTCAGATGATATTATTCGAAATCAAAGTAAATATTTTGTTTTCAATCTTTATGAGTTAATTTAATTTTTTTTTCTAGAAAAACAATTAGTAAAACCTCAATTAATCGAAGATATTGATATAGTAAGTCAATATGGCACACAAATACATTTAAAATGCCCAAGTCAAGAGGCAACTGTATATTATACTCTTGACGGTTCAATACCAACACGACCTTTTAAGAATGTTCATGTAATGAAGAAAAAAAGCGTTTTAGCATGTCGTTCTATTCTAATTAATTAAAATTTTAGACATATAATTCGAATACAGGCATACCATTTATTCAAACAGGTTTACATGTTTTACGTGCTTATGCAACTGAAAATGAAAAGTTATCGAGTGCTATTATTACAAGCAGGTTTGTATAAAAACGATTTTTTTAACTTTGAAAAATGAAAAGTTATTCATTCATGTTGAACATAATTTTAGTCCAACTTTTGTTATGGAAAGTGAAGAACTTGCAGCATTGAATGTAAGTTTATTTTGATGATTGAAGATTCTATAGCATTTGCGCTCAACAGGAACTTCGCGCAATATGGAAAAATACTAATATAATGATCACAGCTTCAATTCAATATCCAAATAAATTGTTTGTAAAAATCGAAGTTGATCCGATAAGTTCAACGGATCTTATTGATCATTTTGAATTGTACGTTGATGATGTAGCACAACGAGTCAATTTAGCACCCACCGATGCTCAATTTTCAGCAGAAGGTTTTGCTGGCGGTGAACAATATGAAATACATGTAATGGCTTTCCCCAAGGAAAATCTGACTGATACAGAACCTATTTCATCGAATAAACGAGTCAGTATACTATGATCTTCGTTACAAGAAAGAAAGAAAGAAAGAAAGAAAGAAAACGAGTTCGCCTTTTTGTTTTTGTCTATTGAATAGGCATTTGAAATCAAGCGAGAAATTGTCGGTGGTGCACCTTTAATAAGTTTAGCTGTATCGAATGAAGAAAATATAATATTTTTAATGTGGGCACATATTGGCGATCATATTAGTCAATATGTTGTTTATGTTGATAATATTGAAACAAGGACTGTAAGTTACGTTTGCCTTATTTTATCAAAATGCTTTTTCTTGTATGATTGTTTTCAACGTTTAGATTAATGAAAAAGATTTTAATGATTTTTTCGGTATTCAATTTCATGGCGCTCAACAACGGAAAAAATATCTTATACATGTCGAAGCGTTAGTCAAAGGTAATTTGAACTTTTTATGAATTCAACAAAATAATAAGCTATCGATTTTATAGACACTAATGAAATTCGAAAATCAAACGTTATTGCTGTTAATCCACCGATGGAAATGCCATTGAAAGAACAATTAATCGATCGATATTTTGCTTATATCACAGTTAATACAGAATCACCACCATCGGATATGCGTGTCGAAAGTAAGAATCAACATTTGTTCATAGAAAACTTTTCAGTTCAATTCATTTCAAAAGTACTATCCTGGTCATAGATCGATCGATTCTTAGAAAAAGAAATATTCTTCTTTCCCAGTGAATTATCGTTTAGACAAAGCAATACAATTGGCTAATAGAAGATTTACTGAATAGATTGCATCATGTTTTCCTTTTTTTTATGTACTCAAAAAGTGAGTACACTCTAGAATCGGTCAGTGTGTCCATCCGTCCGTCCGTAGGCACGATAACTTTCGAAAGGAGAGTCAGATCGTGATGAAATTTTCCACACAGTTCAATCTCATGAATGTCTCGATCGAGTTCGAAGATGAGAAGGATCCCTCAAGAAATGGTTGAGTTATCGAAAAAATTGTCATTTTTGGCCAGACCATCCCTGGGGAGGGGTACAGGGATTTTTTTCAAAAAACAAATCTTTCTCAGAATTATCCACAACATATATAAATCGACTCAATTTTTAACGCTGATTCCGAATCTGATATTAGTTTTGAACTAAATCGTAGCTTTCTAACGAAGCATCGCCTGAAAAACGTCTCAAAATGCACAAAAACTGCATCCAGAAATCACATTGCCTAATTTCTCATGATAATTTTGGTGTTCAGACATTCTAGAATAGCTCATATGTCCCATGCACCTTTTGCAGCACACATAACTCTCGGATGAAATCCGAAGTTTCCACATTTATTTCTTCTAGTTATTCATCTTGATCATTTTGACGAACGACGTCCAGAACCACAACGTAAATTCGAAAGTCTTCCAATTGTAAGCAATATAATTTTTCATGAAAACATTTTCAAAAACAAAACTCATGTCTTCTTTAGACCTATGGTCTACGAAATGCTGTGCCAATAATATCATTTGACCTAATCGGAGAAGGTGGTACTCTATCTTGGATGAAACAAGCGCCATCAATTGCAGAGTTCGTTGAAAATTATCGAGTACGAAGATACGATTTATCGAAAAATTATTTTCTACTGATGTATTTTTTGAGATTATGGTCGATGGAGAACAATATGGAGAAGTGATATCACCGGATGATGAACCGAAAGTTCAAATGAAGCTTCGGCCAGGCGAACATGAATGTTATCTACTTGTTTTACCAAAAGAAAAAGATCAGGAAGTCTATCTATCGAATATTCTTGTATGTTTTAGAAATAATCTTTATTTCGTTTTTGCCAACTTATTCGTTTTTTCTTCTTTCTAAACAGAAATTCAATGTTCCAATTGTACTAAAAGTAGAATCATTTGATATCATTGTTTATCCTTATTAAGAAAAATCGCTTTCCTATTCTAGAAAATTGAACCGGAAGAGATTCCTATTCCAAAATTAAGTGTCGAGAGAGTAAGCACATTTTCAATTCGTATCAAATGGGGTTTAGATCGGCCACTACCAGCAGAACCATGTATAACTATGTATGAAGTTCATATACGCGGTCAACAATTTTCTGACAAGATCAAGAGTGATGAAAAGTAATTTGTTTTGTTTTTCATTCGTAAAAAGTCTCAAATTTAATTATTTCATAAAATAGTTTTCAGCAAGATGATTACATAGAACATATTTGGCATGTATCGAGTTCTCCATTGGAAATAAAAGACATTCCCGATCGTTTCGATTACATGTAATAAATCAATAGAAACATTAATTTAATCATCTTATTTCGTTTGTTGTTCGTAGAGTCTTTGTTCGAGCATTATTTACAATAGAAAAATCAACAGATACCGAATACTTTTCAAAATCAAGCGAACTGAAAGTAGACCGAGTTATTCCATTAATCGACCTATTGCCACGACCAGTACTTAAAGTAATACGTATTGGATTACAAATGGTAATTTAGTTGTTTTTTTCATCGAGAAAACAAGACTTTCAAAAACAAATCATTTTCTTTAAGGCAACTGTGTCATGGAAATTCGATGATTCTGTTAATCAGTCATTGATTAAAGGTTATCGTATTATCTTAAATGGAAAAGCTGCTGAAATTCTGCCGCCTAAGAAGTATGAATATGAATTACAAAATATAAAATCAGGTAAATCTACGCTTATATTTTTTTCGCAAGAAGTAAAGGTGTGGGCACGGGGGTAAACTTCCTCCCACTTCACTCTTGCAAAAAATTTTTTGCTTATCCATCACATACGTAAGAATAAATGTTTAGGTACAAGAAACGATATACAAGTGTCAGTTACATGTTATCCAGACTTTCTTGAAGAGAAACTATCTGAATCCGTACATATCATTTGTCCACGGCGACCCCAACAATTGACTGTTGAATCGTTTCAAACTGAAAAACCATTTTCAATTGGTATCAAATGGAAAATCGATCAAAATATAAACGATGAAATAACATATTTCAAAGTTTTTCTCAATGGAAAACTTCATTGTGAAATCGATCCCAACGGACGGCATTCATTTAAACATGAATTTACTAAATTAAAAATTGATCAAATATATCTAATCAATGTAAAAGCGTTTGTTGAACATAGAAAACTTGACGATTATGCTTATCAATGTGAAATTGAATCGAATTCATCGAATGAATTACTATTAAAATGTCTCGCGCCACCAATAGGTGCTCCACCACGTATAGAACGAATGTATCCAAATGGTATTGATATTACTTGGGAACCGACCACTGATTCCGGAAATACTCAAGTGACTGTGAGTTAGTCGATTTATTCTATTTTCTGCTTAGAAATATGAATTTTAAAAGGGATATCAAATATTAAAAAATGGCCGTGCTATTTCGAAAACAATACCAATTGATAAACGACGAGCTTCAATTCATGATCTAGACATTGGCAATCGATATTCCTTACAAATTGTACCCATAACTAATCAACTCGGTTGCAATCCATTTCAACTAGGAGAAGGTTAGATTAATCTACGTTTGCTTTTCTCTTAAAAATGGTAGCCTTTCATTTAGAATACGATCCCGAACTACATATCTACTTTTTACCGGGACCGAAACTTGATGTTGATTTTACCGATTTAGTACAAATTCCTTCGAAAATTTGGATTGAAAATATTTCAGGTCATTCAGCTGTCGTTTGTTGGTCTGCCAGTAAGTTAATAGAATAGATATTCACTATTTAAGAAATTTTTGTTTTCAGCTGAGAATGTTTCCAATAAAAATGCACTACCAGATAATTATAAATTATTTATTTGGAATAGTAAAAACCAAAAACGTGATCAAGCGACTGTTATTCAAATACCAAGTAAGTTCTTTTTAAAAAAATTTTCCTATTCAAGAAACTTTTGGCGGAAAGCGAAGCAGTGAAAGAATATCATTTTTGTATTTTGTTAGTAAATATTCTAATTTTTAGAAGATAAAATCAGTCAGGATTTAAAAGATCTTCGACCAGCAACAACCTATGAAATTCAATTAGAAGCATTTAAAAAACGATCTGACCCAAAAACAAATGGTATCGATTTCGTTTGATTACTCTTGTCTCCATCTATGTTTTTTTTCGTTGCTTTTTAGAAACCTATATAGTCTCAGCGACATCGAAAATTTTAAAATTTGAAACAGGCGCTCCACCTGATGCACCATCAAATCTGAAGATAATCGCTTGTACGAATACAACTATTCGTATAGGTTTTGATCCATTTATTGAACATCTCGCTGAAATCATAACATTACGTGTCTATTGTGAATCGATATCGGCAAAGAAAAACAAACATGAAGTAATTCTTGATCTAACACCAGATTCAACGGAATTCATTTTACCAAATTTAATCGAGCGTACACATTACAATTTAACGATCTATGCTATAACAGATGAATATTTAAATGAAATACATCTGCATGATATTTCAAAATTACCTAACAAATTAAAATCATCCTATTGGTTAACAAATAAAAGTTTACTATTTACAACTAGCGGCTGCGAACCAGCAAGTCAAATACTCATTTCTAGTGCGACTGTTCAATCTATACAACTTCAATGGGCACTACCGAAAGCGTATGGATCAACGAAATTTCTCCGTCAAACCCTACGTTGGAAATTACAAAATGAAGAGATCGAAAAATCTGTTGAACTCGATAGTAATACAATACAAGCGACTATACCGGGAATATTATCATTTGGCCAGTACAAAATTTCGCTTGATTCCTATTTCAGTATTAAAATAAATCTTGAAGATGAAAGCGATGAAGCCAGTCGAAAGGAAATTCGTTTAACAACAATCGAAATAACATCTGTACGTTTTCAACTGCCGGGTTTATCGGAAAAACCAGAAGTCTATCTAACGGGTTATACAACAAATGCTATTGATTTAACCTGGAATAAACCGAATACATTTTCTATTATTGATCACCCGGAAAAATTAAATGAAAATATTAAAATACATAGAAATTTACTTGGCTATAGAGTTGAAATTAATGGAAAAAAATATAATACGTTAAATAAAGATCAATATCAATGCACGTTGACTGAATGTCTACCAGGCGAAGAATATAAAGTACAATTAATTGTACAAACTTCAATTCAAAGTGAATATGTTAATGATATTGTAAGTGAATATTTATGTCAATTTTCTAATTCTTCATCTTTTCTATTTAGTTTATTGGTGAAAATGGCAAAGACGATGAACCGGAAGAAACATCATCGAAAAAACTACGTGTTCGAATGTTAGACAATGACGGTAAAATAGCAGCATGCAGAAACGCTAATTCTAGTGAATTTTTATTTAGATCTTCTTCAATCGTTTCAAGCGAAATTTGAATTTCATCATCACGTCACAAAAGAAAATACAACAGAAGAACGAAATGAAGTTAAACCATTAGGGAAAATTAATGTTCGTTGGAAAGCATCGGATCTTGACAATATTTCCCATTTTATTTTAAAATGGCATTCATCGAAAGATTTATGTGTTCAACAAAAGATTTTCCACAGTAAAGAAACATCATTTACTATAGATGCATGTGATGAAAAACATTTTTATGTTATTGAAATAATCATCGTCACCAACGATGGCATAAGACATCAATATCAACAATTGAAAATGCCAATTCCAGGCGAACCTGATTCACCGAAATTATGGCTTGTGAAAACATCGGATACAAGTTTTGTTGTTGAATGGAGCGAACCGAAATCCTATGGAATACCTGTCATTGGTTTTCAATTATATATCGAAGGTAAACAAGCAAGCGACATGATTAAAGTCAATTTACATCGTGCGGAAATTCCCTCAAATGTAAATCGAACCTATGAAGTTAATATATGTGCTGTTACAAATAATCCTCAACGTAAACATTCGCTGATGTCACAAACATTATCAGTTCTTACTACGCCACCAACAAATTCAAGTCAGCCAACATACTATACTAGCACTAGTAGTAGTCATAGTCAAAAACCACTGAATAGAAATATAACACGATCAATACCTGTTCAAATTGAATCAATGAACGAAGATAAACTTCATCTTGATTGGACAGCATTTATACCGATGATAGACATAGCTGCTTATTATGTTCATTATACTTGTTTGAATAATGGCGAAGTACAAACTTTGAGAGTATCGAAACGAAATCGACATGCAGTAAGATAAACGAGAATAACAAAAGAAATTAATTATTCATTTCTTTTTAAAAGGTTATACAAGATTTACGAGCAGGTTTTACGTATACAATCATGGTGGTAGCTGTTGATGTAGACAGTGAAATAGTATATTCATCAGAGAAAAATACTGTTCAAATGAGTCCTCCACCTAATGCACCGATTGTTGCAATTCGGTAAGATACTTTTACTTTTACTTGATCATTCTATCCTGTAAAATTTCAGACTTTGATATCTATTAATAGAAGTACAATATATTTCGTTTTCTTTTTTTTTCACTTAGCGAACGTACACACGATCATGTAACGCTTGAATGGCGCCCAGCACCAAGCTATGGAGAACTGGCAATCGTTGGTTATAAAGTCTATATCAATAGTCGTTTAGTAGCAATTCTTTCACATGATCAATTAACATATACATTGACAAATGGTTCAGCTTGTGAAGAATATATAGTTTATGTTCAGGCATTGAGTAATGATAAAAACATCTCAAGTTCAATGTCACGTGGTGTTAAATTTAGTTGGCCAGGTATCAAACCCGGCGTATTTCGACGTTTAGATGACGGAATATCGAGCACAGTTGTTGTGGCTTGGGGACCACCTCAATTGGAAGATCCAACAGAAAAAATAATCGCATATAAAGTATCAATAATCGCATACGAATCTAATTAGTTTTTAAAAGTAAATAATAATAATAATAATTGTTTTTTCTTCTTCGATAGATTCTTTCGGAAAATGTGACAACACATGTAGTTCGTTTACATGGCGAATATACTGCAAATACATATGAAGCAACCATCTATGACTTGATCAATGGAAAATATCGTGTTTGGCTTGAAATTCAAAGTGAACATTTTTGTGCTCGTGCTCGACCAATTACCATTGGATTTGGTCGATTGCAAAATCGTCGATTATTTCATTCAGCTAAATGTTTTATGAAAAAACGAAAACGGTATTTCTAGTTTTGTTTTTTTCAAGTTGCTTTATTATAATTTTCTTTTCTCAATAGATTTCGTTCAACTGGAACTATGACGTTAGCACCCACAGTTCGGCACATTCAATATTCATGAGCTTATTGAATTATATCAATAAACTGTATTAGACCTTCTTTTTTTTCCTTCATTATATACTAGAAAATAAATATTTCTATTTTCTTATTACCATATGGATTGTTTGTTTGATGTTGACGAACAAATAGAATGGAGAGATAAGCAAAATACGTCATAGTGTTTTGAGAGCGAATCCGTGAAAGAATCAAGTAATCCAGTGTGCTGGAAAAATGTTGAATCATTGTTGTGTTTCTCATGCTTATACTAGTTTATCTAATTATAGATGGAAGATCATTCCTTTGTTTTTTTTTAAACAGGTTCTCTCTCTGTTGCTCGACAATCAGCCTATATGCATATATGTATTTGTCACTGGTGTAATTATTATTTTCTTTCCATCAAAGCAGTGAATGATCTTGTTTGTGACTTTTCTAGGCTTGTGTTTCTCTCGTGTTTTTGTTTTTTGCTGTTTATATGTCTTTATTTTTACTGAATTTTGTAGGTAAACTTAGATTCTTCTATATGCTTAGAAAATAATGCTCCTATAACAGTTACTCTCCACAAATGCTTGATCTCGAAGCTCAGATCAACCATCAATCATAACTCAATATTTTCCTATGCCCCATACCGGACACCCACACCCTGCATCCTTATCCCAGCAGGTTCAATCATGTAGTTTATGCAAGTGGTGTCCTCTATCAATATTCACATTGGCACGGTCAATGCATACAAATATTGAGAGGCTCAAAAACAAAATGTGTTCACATTCAGAATTAAAAGGTGTCCATAAAAGAGGAGTGTTCAATGAGCGAGGTTTTGTGATACTCACAATATAATACGATAACTGAACAAATGTTCTCTTCTTGATATAATAACATTTGGAACAACGGGATCACTACGGTCGCGATGGATCACCTGACGTACGGATTTGCGAAACATAGAATTCGTGGCCACGTTCAGGTAGAATGGACGTTAACAATTGAAATAGCAAATAAGTAAGGCCAGTTGACAGCAGAACTTTTCTATTGTAGATCATTCTTGACAATATTTGTAGTGCCAGTAGAATAAATCTTTTGTACACTCAGTGGAAAGCTGCTAATGGAATGTAAAGCAACTTGAACAAGAACAATCTCAATGAGCTGGTTGTCAGACTTATTTAGGCCTCCAATGTTTCTTTCTGCATTAATATTTCTCATTGCATTGATCCGTATGTTCACACATCTCACATCGTGACTTTCGGTAATAATGCATAGAGAGGGATTAACCAGAAATCATTGAAAACTCTATATGCATAATTTCGTGAGTAGCAGCTCTGAGGGACATTCGGAACTGGAGCATCGTATCAGTAGAGTAATTCAATCAAGGGAGAACCATCGTACCTTTACTCATCAAAGTACGATGTTCTCCCCTTGATTTAAGCTCAGTGCAGATATTATCGTTCATCGATTCAGTGTTATAAAGTTCAATATTAGAATTGATAGAACTATCAGTTGAACCTGAATCTTGATCATCGTGATGATCATGAATATTTAATGGCAGTAAATGGCTATTTACAATCAGATCGTCATCTATACGAGATATTTTACTTTTTTTTTCAATTGTGGAAAGCTATTAGGTAGTTTCATTTTCGTAAGTAAAAATGGAAATAGCAAGCGATTAAAATTTATCCCAGCTACAATATGGTGTTCTGTGCACAACTCTGATACACTATCTTGAAATATTAATAATACTCAAGGTGCTGAGGGACTTTTAGTCAGCATTCCATCGACTAATTGTCATTTGCACTTCTATGATGTTTATAGATGTTTGATAATCGAAAATTCGATATTGTTAAGATTTGCAAGAGAGTTTAAAAAGGAAAACCATACACTACATACATACATAGGTACTATAAGTGTCTTGTCAAAGAGAATAAAAATAAAGCAATGAAAAACAGTTCGTAGTTCACAATTACACACTTATGAAAATATATACAGTCATACATGTATAATACTTGATGAACACTGTTACATAAGCATGCATACAGAAGACACCACTTGCGATTTTGTACAAAGATTCGATAATGATTGAAGTTCGTCCGTTTGATGAATAAAGGCTTCGACCAATTCTTTACGAAGTTCTGCTTCTGCATCATGAACGAATACCTGTAGTGGTTCTTCAGTTCCATACAGTACAAAAGTGTCGCCAATAACAGTGACAGTATTTCCCTGCAGAAGTGCAAAGATGGCTACTACAGAAAGCCACGCAGTATTTCTTGTGTGTAGAAACACCTTCATAAATTTGTCTGCAGGAATAGTTCTCAAGTTCCCTAACTGATCATCTTTCATACTTTGATAAAGTTTCAAAACTGTATCAGAGGATAACCGTGCTAACATCGTAGATGAAAGCAGAATCTTTTCAAGTGTTTGATAGGCTCTACTATAACCAATGACACGACGGCCTGCACTCAACAGTCCGTTGATGACATCATCTGTTGTTACATTTTCGATCATTTTCCCGAGAGCTTCACTTGCAGCCTCTCTAACAGACATTGAGTCGACCCCCAGGGCAATTACCAGCCCATTAACAACGTCATCGGTTGGTACTTTTTCGCCAAGCTTTCCAAGAGCTTCACACGCACTCCTTGGAACATGATCGATCTCATTCTTTCTCCCAAATGTAGCCACTAGCCCGCTGATCACGGCTTTAGTTACTGCTTTTTCACCCATTTTTCCAAGAGCCGCACATGCTGCACGCTTCATATTCCAGTCCTCGTGTTCAAGTGTAGCCAGCAGCCCAGTGATTACTTCATTAGTTGCTACATTTTCACCCATTTGCCCAAGGGCCTCACTTGCTTTCAATCTGACAAGCGCATTTTGATCTTCAAGTGCAGTGACCAGTCCATTAATAACGTCATTAATTGCTAATTTTTTATCCATTTCTCCGAGTACTTCACATACTTTTGATCTCACATATGGATCCTTATCCGCAAGTCCAGTGAGCATCCTACTGGTCGCGTCATAGGTTGGTTCTTTTTCACTGATTTTTCCAAGAGCTTGATAGGCATTACTTCTGACAATACTGTTGTTATTCTAAAGTGCCGTCAGTATCCTATTCACAAGGTCTTCGGTTGTTACTTTTTGATTCATTTTTCTAAGAGCTTTCCACGCACTCTCTCTGACATCAGACCACGCATTCCCAAGTGTATTGATCAGTCCATTGACAACGTCATTGGCTGTTGCCTTTTCACCCATTTCTCCGAGAGCTTTGCATGCAGCCTCTTTTACATTCCCATAACAATCTTCGAGCGCTGTCATAAGACCATTGATAACGTCATTGGTTGCTGCCTTTTCACCTAAGTCTCCGAGAGCGTTGCATGCATCTCGTTTGATGTTCCAATGTTCATCCTTAAGGGCAGCCACCAGCTCATTGATTACACCGTTGATTGGTGTTTTTTCACCCATTTTCCTAAGAATTTGACATGCAGACCATCGAACATTTGCGTTCTCGTCCGCAAGTGCAATCACCAGCTTATTGATTGCATCATCGCTAGTTGTTCGTTCACCCATTTTTCCAAGAGCTTTACACGCATCCTCTCGAACATTTGGGTTCTCGTCTCCAAGAGCAATCATCAACCTATTGATAACGTCATTCGTTGCAACCTCTTCACCCATTTCCCTCAGAGATGCACATGCACGTTGTCTAACATTAGCATCCTTATCCTGAAGTGCCATCATCAACCTATTGATAATATCATTGGTTGTTACTTTTTTATCCAACTTTCCGAGACATTTTCGTGCACTCTCCCTAACATAATAGTTTTCATCTCCAAATGCAGTCACCAACTTATTCATAACATCATTGGTTGCTGCTTTTTCACCAATTTTTCCGAGAGCATCGCATGCTTTCCGTCTAATATCCGCAGTCTTATTATCAACAGCAGCCACCAATCTATTTAAAACATCATCACTTGCCGCTTTTTCACCCATTTCTCCAAGAGCCACACATACTATTTCTCTGAAATACTCATTCTCATCAGCGAGTACAGCCGACAGAAGGTCTCTTATTTGATCACTTGCTGCTTTTCCACCAATTTTCCCCAAAGCAAGATATATATTCGATTTGACGTTATCATTCTCGTCCCCAAGTGCAGCTACTAGTCTATTAATCACATCATCGGTTACTGCTTCGCCGCGCATTTGCCCGAGAGCTTCACATGCTATCGCTCTTGTATACCAGTACTCATCATCAAGGTAGAGAAGCAGTGTATGAATGAGTTGAGGTGATGAATTTGAAAACGATAATTGTGAAATCATTGAGAGAATATTCGTTTTTACATGTGGATCTTCGCTTTTGAGAAGCTTTATGAATGTGTCTTGTATTCTTGAGTCATCGACTAATGAGGCACTCCTTTGCAATGACTCTTGAAGTTGTTTGTAAATAATATCATGCTTCATAGATATAGCAATTATGATCCCTTTTGTTATATAATCCATCAACTCGGCATGTCGGTGAAAACATGAATTACTAGCATTCTCTTCCATGCAAGAAATGATTAATTGTATCTGTCTTAAACCAACTAAATCCGATGGTTCCCCTAAAATGATGTCCCAGAACATGTCAGTGCATGATTCAACATCACTCTGAGCAAGAAGACCAGAGGTAAAGATAAATACCAATTGAAAACGTTGGTTATATTTGTGACTGTTAATAAATTCAATGGCTGCTTGACGTCCTGGACCATTAAGAGCTTTCACTAAGTATCGTGCTGCAAAATGTTCTTGAAAGCTGAGATGAATAAAATAATGATCTTTCTCTACTTCAATTCGATTACCAGTCGACTGTACGTTTATCGATTTTAGAATACCAATATTAAGTAAGCGGGTGTAGTGTTTCGACGAGTACTCGGTCTCCTTCAAAGTCTTCTGTAGCAAATCTTTTCGTAGAATTACAGTGTTATTTTCCATTCCTTTAAATGCTAATGTTTCCAAAAATGCCAGTTCTTTATGGCAATCTGCATAAATGTCTTCTTTTGTCATCTGAATATCACTATTTTGTTTTGATAGATATCGTCGACATAACCATTCGGCAATGTTGTCATAAAGTGCTGTCATTGTCAGTGTTTTTGTTTCGGACCAATCAGTATCACTCCAAAGACTGCATATTAATTCTAGATTGATTGGAATATGTGCGACACCCCAAATACTTGGATTCAATCTTAAAAAGTTTAGTAGTCTTTCATCAGCAGATGTTGAATGTTGGGTCATTCCACCAGAAATCGCCAGCCGATCCGGCGACCATGCTCAAATCCATTGAAACTCTCAGGGTTTGTAGAGAATTTTGCGCTGATCATTTTGGTAATAATTTTTTAGGAATAAATTGTATTTTCGCGAAGATAGAGGTCAAATACGAAAAGTACACTTTTCTTTTTTGAAGTAAATAAAAAAAGCATTCTTTTCGAAAAAATGATGAAAATCTCACTTTTTTCACTCGAATTTTAAAACCAACCACATATTCAGAATCCTTGTGAAAAACTGCATCAGAATCCATAGGAATTGAAATAATTTTGAAGAAC
>CAJNYU010000651.1:0-115469 GCA_905331475.1 Rotaria socialis | reverse complement strand
TAATTCGGTGGTTGATCTACTCGACCTTTAAGTGCAGAAAAAAATGTATCATCACACGCATTGATAAATGCTAAATCAAGTAACAAATGTGCATGAGCATGACAATTCATAAGTCGTTTGTCGTAAGATCCAGCAGTTTCCCATTGACCGAAATTGATAGCAACAGCTTCTACAGGCCATATTTCTTGTTGAACTAATAGTTTTTCTTCTAATTGACGATGTAACATTCTAATAGTCAATATCGCTGTTGCCCAGAAAAAAGGTTGTTGAACTAATTGTCGATTAGTTAAATGCCACGGTGGCTTAGGAAAAATAACAAGATCTCGAATAATTTCTCTGTTTGCAGTAAAAATAAAATGTACGTCTTTAGCAAGATTTCGTTTTTGGCTTTCCATTTGCGACGAATGAAACGTTTGCCAGTCGAACAATTGAATAACTAGAAAGTAAAACAAGACAATATTTGAAACGTTGATGTAACTGTAATGATTTTCATAGTAAATATTGGATATGAAGTATCACTGATGGCATAGACAAAAAAAGAAAAAGGAAATGAAAACAAGCATGCAGATTGATATAGATGAAGATTTCTAAAATAAAACAAATGATTATCTGTTCCTATTCGTGTACTATCACGAAAAAAAACAATTCAAAAGATGGTATTCATTTTTGTAGCTAAAATGAGTCGTCTTTTCTTTTGTGTAGTGTAAATTTAGTATCAGTTTTTCATGTAGGATTTGAAACAAATTAAATTAGAAAAATCAACATACTTGGTTTTACAGACCATTGCATCACAATATGTTCATCCATGATATATTGACCACATTCGCCATTACCATTATCTCTCTGTCTCGTTTTTCTGGCGTGGCATACAATTGTAACAGGTTTTTGATGATCTGGATATTGATTTATTGTAGAAGTCAATGGATATTCACCATATTGTGGACCTCTTATAGGTTCTTGTAATGATTCATATGGCATCTGTTCAGGAATATACGCACGATATTTTTTAATGTATGAACGTGCCTAGACAAGATAAAGCAAAGTTATTTACATAATAAAATAATTATTGCATTAATGAAATGGATTTAAAAATAAATCTCATTTGAATAAATTTGAGAAGATTGTCTTTTTTAATTCATCGTTGTTCGAACGACATAATACAATTGAGATTGAAACATATTTTAATATCTAATTTCTCAACTGATATGTATAGGAATCTAAACTTGAAATGAAATTAAGAAAGAAAAGAGAAATCCTACTTTTGATAGACATGTATGTTGTTTCTCTTGATCATCACCACATTGACGCCATTGCAAATCAAACCAACTAACTGGATCAAGATTCATTCTCAATTCCCACAGTTGATGTTGAATATCGGTATCATAAAAGGATGCAGGTCGAAGTTCAAGACGGTATTTAACATGGAAAGGAAGACGTGTACTATCTACCAAATCTTTTATCTTATTCAACATCATAGTTGATTGAGACGACAAACGAATAGCCATATCTATAATATTTTCGTTTTCATTTGTAATATCAAATAATGGTTCTTCTGCAGCAATTAATACTGGTTCATCCGGTAGAAAACCAATATTTGGATTAACATTCAAAGCCACTGGTGTAGATGATGAAGACAATTTCTTAACATCATTGATGAGCTCCTAAAAAAGCATAAAGAAGTTAAAAGAAAAATATCAGCACATAGTTCATTTGAATGTTCTTCTTTAACAAAATTGTATTTACTTACACTTCAAACTATCACTGTTGTTATTTTATTACATTAAAATATATTATTTCATTTTTCTTGTGAAATAAAACATATTACTTTATCAACAGTAGTTAGTCAAATATGTTGTCGACTTTCTAATCTCTTTTATAACAAATGAAATATTCAACATGAACAAATAAATAATGTTTCAAATGGAACATTTTGAAACGAAAAAAATTGATTTTATATAAGAACTATAGAATATATATATCTATAAATATATTCTATAGTTAAGGAAAGAAGTAGATCACGATGGCTTTGCTTTTTTTCTTTTTTACCTTCTGCACCGCTTCCATTTTTTCCTGAAAATGTTTTGCTGCTTCATCAAATTGGCACCATGAATATTGATGGTTTTTAGCGTTTCTTGATGTTGACCAAGGTTCACGAGCTCGATATTCTTTAGTATTTGATCCTTTTGGATCATCAGCTTTGCAAGAATTTGGACGACCGTATTGAGACATTTGTATCTACAAGTAAATCAGCATGTAAAAATGACAGTGTTGATTCAAGGAAAACTTTATATTTGTTTTTTTGCATTTTATTCAAAAACAGAACACAATCTCGAGATAGTTTCGATAATGTTCTATTCGTTCTAATTTTAATCGAGAAAATGACCAAATAAATCTTGCGACTAACTAACATTGTCCACTCTCATTTGTTCTCGTAGTCGTTGGTTCTCTTTTCCAATTGAATGTCGTCATTGGTGGAGGTGATGAAGATCTATTATCAACAAACAATTCTTTTAACGGCACTATTTGCCAACCACGCCCCACACCCATATAATAATGAAAAGTTGAGTAATACATATTCAATACATTTGTACAAACCTGCACTACCTTCGGTCACTTCAATTGATTTTAAACAAGACCAAAAATCTGTATAATACATAGTTGAACTAATAGGCAATACTGCAACACCAGTATCTGTATCGTCAATAATAGCACGAACACCCTGTACAGAAAGACGAGATACAATTGTTTCAACACCCTAAAATAATAATCGACGAAAAAAACCTGCAACAATACAAGCAATCAATGATGCATAGGTCATTTCAAACAAAACAACATTTTCTTCAGTTTCATCATCATCATCATGCATTGATAACTATAAAAAACAAAAAAATATTAACTTAAAAACAAAAGACACAATTCTTCTTTTAAATTAACCTGAGCAATGCGCCGTTGTTTTCTTTTTCGATAATCATCATCATCTTCTTGATATTGCATTTAATGTTGGTAATATAATTTTGCATGAAAATTTTTCACATATATAACGTTTTGTTATAAGAGACCAATGATTGATGATGAATAAGGAATGAAACAAATAAGTGTATTCTCGTTGGTCATTACGTCAATTTCGATCAGATGCACTTACACTTTGAAATGATTCAATAAGCATTAGACAATAAATTGGGAAACTCTATTAAATAAGCAGCTCTAAAAAGCATAAATCAAACAAAAAATTCCAATTGAAATAATAATGAACATACTTTTCAACTGTTAAATAAATAAATAAATGACATACTAGTCGAAAACTTGCTGTGTTCAATTATGTTTACTCCTCTATCAGATAAAAAGAAAACAAACACAGAAATAAATAAATCATTATTTCATTGTTAACGGGAATCAAATCTTGAAGAAAATTATCTGCTACTACTAATAAAAAAAAACATTATTAGTCAGTGAGATAAGAACTATTTACTAAAGTGCAGCTAGACCCTACAGACACTATTCAAAGAAAAATTGTATCTTTCAAAAAATTTCTTTTTACTTGTGCTAAGATTTTATAGGGAACAGAACAAAAACACTAACTAGAAATAAATGATATTTAACAACTTCATTATTTACTTAGAAAAAGATTAAATATAATAACAATTGTCAGTTTATTTTCTTATGTGAATTTGTCGTCTAAGAACATCAACTGGATAGAGAGAAGTCCGTGTCCTGAAAAGAGACTAAACTAAAATAACTAACAATGATATAATATGTTTTTGTTTCACCTGACCATTATTATGTTCACCTTCATAATTACGAGTACATTATCTTTAAGACCTTGTAAATCGGTTGTTACACGTTGTAAATTGTTTTCTACATTAGTTAATCGTCGTGAGAAATTAGCCATTTGTTGTGAGTCGAATTCATGATTTTGTAATCTCTCAAAATGTAATAATTGGGTATTTTGTTTTAAATAATCCGGTGGTTCATCTACTCGACCTTCAAGTGGATTAAGAAGAAAATGTATCGCCACAGGCATTGATAAATCTTTCAATTAAGTAACAANCTCATCATCATTCACCATAGACCCTTGTCGTCACCCCAACGCGTATCTTCAACCAGCCAGCCACGGATAATTTGACTAAACATTTTAATGTGTCCTAGTTCAGATCAAAATTTTAAAGTCAACTAGTTGAGATTAAAATGCATTTCGAAGTCAACTAGTTCACTTTAAAATTTTAATCTGAACTAGGAAAAATTAAAATTTTAATCTGTCCTAGTTCGATTTAAAACTGTACTGGATTTTAATCTATCCTACGACATATACATACAGTAAAAGCTCTCTTAAGTGAACACCATCGGGACTTTGGAAAAGTGTTCATGTTTGAGAGATGTTCACCTATGGGACATGTCATATATTTTACGACACTATGAAGCGAAGTTTCTGAAGGTGAACTTGTTTACTAGTTCTAAAGTAGCTAGAGGCCATTTTCCCTTTGATTCAACGTTTTTTCATATCAGTCAGTTTGAAAACTACTCAACAAAACGAAAAACTTGACTCTGTTTCATAAAGTCCTGTAGAGTTGTTTGTCTTTATTTTGTCGAATCAACCCATTGATTCTAACTCATTAATTAATTTCTAGGTAATTGTAGTCATTGCATTATGTTTAATAGGCGAAGCTTTTGCAACATTTCAAGTTTTTGTGGTATACCTGTAGATTTAGAGTTTAATCTTGAATTTTCGTTCAACACTTTGCACCTGATTCATTTCTGTATGTTATGAAAATTCTTTTTTTCCTATTCACATGTTTGAATCGAACCAAGTGATTTGTTGCATTTTTCAGCTAATTTCTATTGTGACTAATCATAACCGTCGATGGTATCATTAATGGCTTGACTTTTTTCTTTTAATGTAAGATGACATCGAAAAGTCATTGTCCGTCTGATTCGTACAGTTCTATCAAACAATAAATAGTCCACTTCAAGGAATAAGTCATCAATGGCAGATAGGAGAGGAGAGAGAGAGCGAGCGATCGAGCGAGCGAGAAACGCTCACGTATGTTCCTCTAAGCGAGGCTATAACAGTAATCGGAACTGTAGAACGGTGTTCAAATTCAGCGTAGAGAGGTGTTCACTGATAGAGAGGGTTTACTGTATATATCTTTTTTTATTAAGTTTCTCAAAAATTTTCTGCTCATTCAATTTAATCAATGAACAAATTAGTAACTTACAAAGCTAATTTTTCTTATATTTTGAAATACTCATTGTCTACCCATTGATAATGCTTCTAAGTGAAGTCGTTAACTATTTTTCTTTTTATTAATATCTTTGTTCTCTTATGTTTAGGCACAAATTGTAATGACATTAGAATTTCTTCTCATCTACATCATGACATGAACTCATCAAAGCTCTTTCTTATTGTCAATATCAAAAAGAAAAAGATGTATCAACATTAGAAATTATTCACATTATCATCTCAAAACATGCGGACACGATATGCGCAGTGTTAAAGTAATAGAGCAACGCGATGATGACAATCGGGCACGTGGCCAATATATTGCGATGGAATAATTGTCTGTGTCATCAAGTATGTGTTCATTTATCGAGATGAAGCGAGTCTATTGTGTTTGATTTGAAAGAAAAACTAGATTTGGCTATTTTCTACTTTTTAACGTCTTTTAAATCAAAGATGAACAACGAATATCGAAGTGAGAGTAGATAAAAAACAAACGAGTCTCATACTTAGTACATTGGAAACACATTCTCTTATGAAATTGTTTTATTTTTCAAACATAAAATAAAATACTTCTTATAGAAAATCTCTATCTATCGCGTTATTCTTGTTTTTTGCCGTTTATTTTATTGTTTGCATTACTCGAGCAATACGTTATCTCATACGTTTGATGTGAAGACTATGAAGAAATTATGTTCTATGGATATTTTAAATATTTTCTTTTTCTTATTTCTAGTGATGTGATTACTGAAAGGTCGATTAAAAAACTCGTTGCAACAACAAACAGACAAACAATTTTTTCTATTGACCAATCACGTTTCAATTCTATGACAAAGACGGAAATAATTCCTCATCTATTTATCGTTCATATGTCACTATGAGGTTTCATCAAATCGACAGTTACTTCAACTGCCTCTTTTCTGGGCAACAACGATATTGACTAGTAGAATGTTACATCGTCAATTAGACGAAAAACATATTAGTTCAACAAGAAATATGGCCGGTAGAAGCTATTGCTATCAGTTTCGGTCAATGGGAAATTGCTGGATCTTACGACAACCGATCAATGGATTGTCATGCACATTTGTTACTTAATTGAAAGATTTATCAATGCCTGTGGCGATACATTTTCTTCTTAATCCACTTGAAGGTCGAGTAGATGAACCACCGGATTATTTAAAACAAAATACCCAATTATTACATTTCGAGAGATTAAAAAATCATGAATTTGACTCGCAACAAATGGCTAATTTCTCTCAGCGATTAAATAATGTAGAAAACAATTTACAAGGTGTCAAGACTGATTTACAAGGTGTCAAGACTGATTTACAAAATGTAACAATCGATCTACAAGGTCTTAAAGATAATCCCAGGTCGAATCTCACCAACAGGATCCGATGGGACCCTTGTAAAATCCGACACTTTCCTACTGTTGGCAGCAGTCGGATCCGATTGTCGGAAACCATCATTATCCATTAATTTCCGACGACTTCCGTCATCGGATTTCGTTGGATGTCGACAATAGGATCTGATGATATCCGACCATAGGATCCGACAAAATCTGATGACATCCGAAAATGCGAAGTTATCGGATCCGACAAAATCAGATGATATTAACATATTTGCACATACTTTATCTCACTTGTTGACTTTGAGGGGTGCGTTATTTAATTTAATTTTTTAAATTTAATTTAAATTCAATCAATTTTTTATTTTTTTAATTTAATTTTAATTTTATATTATATATATTATAGATTTTAGTTTAATAAATTTAATTTTAATTTACTTAATTTTTTAAAATGTAATTCACTTTTAATCAATTTTTTATTATATTATTATATTATTATATGTTATACTTTTTTTTTAATTTAATTTTAGTTTTATTTTTTTTAATCTAATTTTTTAATTCAATTTTAGTTTTAGTTTTTTTAATCCAATTCTTCAATTTTTTTGCAGTTCATTCATTTTCATTCGATGCTGTTCACTATACTCACAGCGCCCTCATCCATACTATAATTTTAGTGTATCTAATTTCCACCAATTATTTATGGATGCCATTAAAACGAAATTGGGTATTTTGTATTTGATTCAATTATGTTTTATATTTTAGTATGGCACGATGCGCATAAGCAGTGAGTTGAAACTATTCTTTAATTTTATAGCATTTTATTCTTTTTATTTCTTTTTATTTTCAGTTCACTTTAAGTTTTTACATTGTTAAGTTTTTTATTTGTGAAATTATTCTATTTTACAGTTTAAGTTTTATTGAAATTCAATTTTTTATTCTATTTTACGTACTTCAATTATTTTATTGGAATTTCTTTTTATTATTTTCTTGTTGCCTCTATTCTGTTTTGTTTTAGATTATATTACGGCATGTAGTTCATCAACAGTGAGTAAAAACTATTTAATTTTTAATTATATTGCATTTAATCTTTTTATTTTAGTTTCTTATTTTTCTTTCAGTTTTATTTTTTTTTTAATTTAATTTTATTGGAAATCAGTCTTTTATATTCTATTTTATTTATTTCAATTATTAAATTTTGTTTCATTGTTTTATGTATATTTTATTCTATTCTATTTTAGATTATATTACAGCATGAGTTTATCATCAGTGCGTAAAGACTTATTATTAAATTTCTTTCTTATATGAACTTAATATTTTTTGTAATTTTATTTCAATTTTTCGTAAATTATTTTTTGTATCTAATTTTATTTGGTAATTTATTTTTTGTTTTTTATGGCAATTTATTATTTTAGTTTTTTGTAACTTATTTTATTTTAATTGTAGTTTATTTCGTAATTTTTTTGTATTAATTTTAATTTTTGCTTAATAAAACTTAGCATAAAATACAGTGAGCTACTTAGTTTTGAAGCTAATTGCAAGTGATCAAGGAAGTATGCGTTGGAGGAGGAGGGGATCAAATGATATCTAATATTCAGCTATAAATTCAATAGGTTTGCATGGGGTTCCGAGGAAATCCGATTGTCCGACTGACTGTCGGAAATCATTGGGTCCAACCTCCGACAATTTCCGATTGGATTCCTGTACCAAGGAATCCAATAACTTCCGACAGGATTCTGTCGGAAGTTGTCGGATTCCTGTCGGAAAGTATTGGATCATTTGGGATTCCCGGTAGGATCCGACAGGATCTGAATCTGGGATAGCTCGACCTGGGATGTAAAAAATTTAACAACTGGTATGGAAGCAATGACAACATTGTTGGAAAAAGTATATGCTTCAATAAATAAACAACCAGTGGAGCCGCCAGTAAATGCGTCACAAACATCATTGAACAAAGGACATGATTTATTAAATAACGATCCCAATGGAGGAGCGAGTAAATGACTGTTAAACATTGTTGAAATAGAATATGTATTACATGTTATTCATTTTGATAAAATAAAAATAAACGAAGATACAGATGAATTAATTTTTATTCAAATTGCAGAAGAGACAAAAATCTTGTTAGAAGTATTTATAAAGAAAGTTGAATTGAAACAAAAATAATAAATAAATGAATCTTTGATGACTTTTGATTAAAGCGATCATCTTATTGATGATTGAGAAAATGATTTGTTACGATTACACTATAGATCTAGAATAAATTGAAATATTTATATTGAAATTGAAAAGAAAAGATCAGCCGCATTTCCTTAGTCGTATTTTCAATGGCGAATAAAGTATGAAGAGAAAATAAATTCTATCGCAATGCTAATTAAGAAATAGATTTCTTATTGAAAATTTTCATCGTGTTTGATCTCTACAAGAATTGATTTTCAGTTGATAAAATAAATAAATATTAATGAAACGAATCAATGTTTAGAACACAGAAAATATTTTCAATTGTTATATTTTGTTCTTTCTTCTTTTGTATGAATGAATTTATGATGAGCACATAAGCTCTTGTTTTGAACGAACATTAACATTTTAAAACAGTTAGCAGATGGAGTTTGGGTAAATTGAGATATTTATCGAAATGATTTATCAAGCCTATTTATGTGAACAAAACGCTTGATAGTATTTACTGTCGATTGATTTTTTGTTTTCTATGAAAACTGTTTCTTTTTCTGGAGAAGGAATAATTTTAACTGCTGAGGATTTAGTGTCCATTGATGGCGTCGAAGAATAGAAACGAACGGAAAACTATCTGTTGCAATCAACTATGTTTTCTTTTTGTAAAAAGAAAAACAGTTCAAATAAATAAATGAGAAGATACGAAAAACTAATAAGATGTTGATGAATAAATAAATCAAAAAGACGAATGGACGTTCAACATTTTTGCTGGACGTTGAAAATATGTGAGTCGAGAGCAGGTTTTACGTAAGATGGAATATAAGAAAAAAAATTGATTCCTTGATTTTATTTATATTTCTAGAAATGGTTCTCATCCTAACGACTAGTTTACTCTTGAATTTGATGAGGATTTGATATTTTGCTTTTCAAAATGAAAATTTAGTCAATAGTTCGTTCATTGATGATTGACTTTTAACGCGATGTGAAGCACAACATCAACGTAGTTCTTGGCGGGTTTTCTTTTTCTTTTACTTGCTAAAACAAAATACGGATGGTTTTTGTGAGGTCATAGAGAAATTCCTCTTCTTTTTAAATTCGAAAGAATAAATCGAAAAAGTTAGGCGCGCCATTTTGTTGATGTCAACATGCGAAACAGGTATTAATCATCTGATTATTCAGTGTTCAATTGATATTTGTTTTTGAAAAATCTGTTTATAGACACGAATAGAGTTCTCGTAGTCACGTATTTGACTATGACTGCTTTGAGTTTATTCGAAATTTTCATTGATCGATAAGTTCATAATTCTTGCAGCTAGATAAGAAAACTAATGCTATGAAGAATGAAAGTGATGGGGGCAATAAGAATTTCGAATAAATCTTAAAGCTCACTACTCGTTCTCAGTCGTTTGCTTTCTCGACATACAGATATTTTGTCGTCAATAATTCATGACTCATTGATATTGATGATGTAGTATCAAAAAATATTCGCTCGAAGTTCGAACGCTAATGGAACTATTGAAATAGATCTAATAGCATCTGTTTTCAAATGTTCGAATGAGGCAATTAAAAACTCGTGGAATTCGTCATTAACTTTTTCATTTTTAAAATTCTGGATGGTAAAAATAACGTCACCAGAAAGAGTTATCGACAAGTACGTGTTGCAACAACTGTGTATGGGTTATGAAGCATAGATATGTTTAAAAATTCAATCGATATCTTTTTTAAGAATCAGTTGATGAATGTAACAGAGTTCTCATGGCTATGAATTTCATTATGACGACCACTGGAAAATGATTGAAGATTTTGATGAGCTGTTCTTCTCAAACGCACATTGAAAAATGTGTACGCATAAAAAAGAGCAAACTCCATCACAATATCAGTTGTTAGAAAAAAAAACTTTGTAATCTATTGTAATATCTAAAAGTCGACTTTCATTGTACTTTCCTTGTGTAGCATCTTTTCTAACAAATAATTGTTCATTTTCGTTTCTTGAATTACGCTTGACAAGTCGTCATCACTGACTCGATAATCATACAGGAAAATTCAAAAGTACTTTTTCGAACTGAGATAAAAAAACATTCAAATAAAAAAAACTACGGGTGTTTCAATGATTGTTTTTCTATCAATTTGCAAACATGGCATGCGAGCGATGAAATTAGAAAGAAGTCTATCGTAGTTACTATTAAAGGTAGGTCTATTGAGAACAGTAGTGGAATCCATCCATACGTTAACTTTTTTCACAACCTGTGGATCTAGCTGATTATCAATAAAAAGTCAAACAGGTGACTAAGCGTTATATCGAAATAAGCCTCTTCGTACATATGGATACGAATGGATAAAGTTCATCTAAGTGATGAATTTTTACGATAGCCGCTCTATGGTTATTTGAAAAAGTTCAAAACGATTGATCGATAGAACGCGCTGATCCTCATTCCTATCGACAACTAGAAAGATGAAATTGAGAAAAATCTGCCATTGACAAGGTTGATAGCAACTTCGAGTAGTACACGTCAAATTTTTAGTAACTTTGTAATGTTGTTGTCAGTGTAAATCGATGCTGCAATTTCACCTATTCTCGTATTCGAGTGAAACTCGGATACCATCTAGTTGTTTTCTAGCATGTATGTAATTTTTTGTTTAGAAAAGGGATTGATTGACAAGAACATTACTCATTTTCTAATTTCTCTTCTTTAAAGCAGCTGATAGAGAATAAATTCTCATAGAAAAATTACGTTAATTGCAATAAACTTTTTGTAATCAATAGACAGTAAATCGTGTGATCACGATGGAATCGGAATCATATTGAACATATTTATTTGAAATCAATAGAAGAATCCAACTGTTATTTCATATGTCTATCAAAATAATTAACTTTTAATAATGATTAATTTAAACAAAGATACATATGAAAGGTAACAAGTATTAAAATGGCATTTCAAACAATTCTTATGCTTATTCTTATATTCTACTTATAGTAGATGTTTTAATTTGAATTTTGTTCAAATGAAATACTTGAGATATCTTTTGTTTAAGAGAGATTAAATACACTAGCCAAATTTCCAAGTTTAAAGTAGCACTTTAACTTTAAATCTTTAATCAAAGTTAAAGCGCCAGCTCTAGGTAACGAAACACTGGTGAATGATCGTCACAGATATATCACTAAATAAGATGATTAATTAAATAAAAACTGTCGTTAGAAATATATTTCTAAGAATATTTTTCTCTTTTCCTAGACTTCAAAAACAAAAATCAATGCGTTTGAATAATCTTTTATTTTATTAAAATAAATAATATGTTATTGATGTTTTTGTTTCGAAAAATCTTCAAGACTGCCCTCATAACAACTTATATACTTTGTCCAACAATAGTTTCATGATAACTGCATATCAGTTGTTAATTATGTTTGACATCTCGTAAATCAGTTTTTACATGTTGCATTGTGTTTTTCGACATTAGTCAATGGTTTAGATAGGTTTGAGTCGAATTCATGAATATGTCGTCTTTCGAAGTGTCATAGTTGTACATTTTATCTTAAGTAATCCGCCGGTTGATTTACTCAACCTTTCAGTGCCGAAAAGAATATACTATCACATGCATTTACAAATGATATGAGCGTGACAATCAATACGTTGTTTATCGTAAGATCCAGCAGTTTCCCATTGATCAAAATTGATTTCAATAGTTTCTACTGGCCACATTTGTTGTTCAGATAACATTTTTTCTTGTAATTCACGATATAACATTCGACTAGTTATTATTGCTGTAGTCCAAAACAAAGGTAATTGAATTAAGTGTCGATTCGATAAATGTCATGGTGACTTAGGAAAAATAACAAGATCCAGAACAATTCCTCTTTGTGGCACAAAAAACATGTGATTGTTAAAAACAAATATTTTTCTCTGCTTTCAGTGCCATCGAATTATACATTGCATCTTTCAACTGCGGCATGACTAGTAATAAGAAAAGAAAATATTTCAAATGTTGATACAATAAATTCTTCAATTAGATATTGACCATAAGGACGAATATCATCATCTCGTTGTCGTTTCGCTTTTGTTCGACATACAATTGTAGAATGTTTAGGATGATCGGCACATATCGAGTTTTTTTTCTACATGATAATTGATATTCACAATATTGAGGACCTATGATTGGTTCTTGCAATGTTTCAGGTGGCATCTGATAAGGCACAAACATGCCTAAATAAAAGAAGATTAAGTTATGTAGAAAAGGAAAAAAGTGATTCTATGAATGAAATGAATCTTAGAGAAATTTTATTTGAAATAAATTTCTTTTTGCATTGTTATTTTATCTAATGATTTGATAGAATTGAAACTTGGAGAAATCTAAACTTAAAATGAAACTGAAAAGAAAATGGCAATCCTACTTTTGCAAGACATTTATGTTGATATTCTTCATTGTCATCACATTGACGCCATTGTAAATCAAACCAACTGACTGGATCAACATTCATTCTCAACTCCCATAACTGATATTGAATATCTTTATCTTTATTATAAAATGATGCAGGTCGGAGTTGAACACGAAATTTAGCGTTGAATGGAAGATCTGTATCATGTGCCAAAGTGTTCATCAGGTTTAACATCGCAGTCGATTGAGATGACAAACGAATAGCCATATTGATAATATCGTATTTTTCATTTGTTATATCAAACAATCGTTCTTCTTGAGCAATTAAGATTGGTTCATCGATTAGAAAATCAATCTTTGCATTAGAATTGAAGATATTGCTGTTGATTTAAATAATAATGAATATTTCTCCATTGCATTGACAATTTCCTATAAAATAACGAAAAATAGCATCGATTTATTAAAACTAACATATATCAATAAATAAATTGTTTTCATATTCTTGTATAAAAACAAAATTTATTCATGTCAAAATGAGATTATCTTAATTTAAGTTGAACATCTATCACTTTTCTTTTCCCTTTACACATTGATATATTACTCTATGAAGAATGAGTAGTTAAATATGCTGTTGAATTAAAACTTCGTTTACAAAATAGAAAATATGCAATAAAATAAAAAGGAGCAATATTTCAATTTTCAAAATAAAAATCAAAAAGAGAAAAGAAAAGCAAAGAAAAGAAAAGAAGTTGAAATTATGAAAATGATTTTTGCCGTTAGAAACATATATATATACTTAAACGTGGCTTGGCTTGCGAATAGTCCTTTGAAAAATGAGAAAAAGAGAATTGAAAAGAATGTAGAAAAGAAATATTTTGAGAAATGACTCTCAAAAAAGAGAAGAGAAAAAAGAATTTGATTTTGTTTTGTGTTAGAAAGAGTACTATAGTATCTAAAATATGTAAGTGTATTACTTAGAAATAAACTTCAATACGGATAGTTCTTTTTGAAAAGTGAAGGTATTCTAAGTTTAAAAAAACAAAAAAGAGAAAATTATGGCTAAAATGTGAATTTTTTAAACATTTTAAAAAATACGAAATAATTTCTTTTGATGGTAACGATAAATGTACATGTCTAGTCTATAGATTTATTCGCTTCAGATACGAAATAGAATATTATTACGTACTAAATAGGATTGCAATTTGCAATTAAATATTCTTCAACAATATTCGACGCTTCTCTTCTAATAGGAACCAATAAATATATCATGGAATTTATCCAATATCTATAGAATTTTGATAGAAAACAGCAGAATTCAATTAGAATTGTTTGATTCCGTCAGTTGATTTTTGTGTTTCTATCAGAATTATGAAAAGACAGAACATAAACACCTAATCTGATAGAAGAAAACGAAACCAGAGTTGTTAAAGATAAAATGAACGATCGATATATGTATGTACATATTCTTGGTGCATTATTTATGTCTCATAACAAAGTCAGTTTAGAGTTGACTACTATTCGCTAAAATTTTCTCTCGCTTCGCTGAATAAATTAAACATAATACTAGATTCTACTAATAAATAGAAATGAAATATATGAGTTCAAATATAATAAGATCGAGTTGCTATTAAAGATATAAATTCTATTCTTACACTACAATATTTCATTTTAATTTTGCTAGAGCAATAATTTTCAATAGAAATATTTTGTTCATTTCGAAGATACATAAGGAATAGGTAGGTAAGGAAAAGTAATTCGACTCTTCGGTCCTATCGAAAATCTACTTGAATCTGTTAAAATTCTCTAGTTTTATTTTCGATAATGCTTTCAATACGGCATTTATAGTAATAATATGAACAAAAGGAGGAGCATTCACAAGAAAACTAAATTAATATTCTCAACATGGGGACATTAATGTTGTATTATCAATTTCCTTTAGTATCTTTTTTGTTTCATTTCTATTGACAATAGTTCTATTTCTAGATGTTCTATAAAATATTTCTTGTAATCGAACTTCCAGTGTTCTTCTTTGCTGTTATGAAATAGTAAGCTATAACTACAAATAGAATAAGATAAATTTCTATATTAATGATTAGTATAAAAAAACAGTTGTGCAAAATTACTTTGTTAATATGCTATTTATAGTTCTACGATTATATGTCTAGATGAGAAAGAAAAATAATTTATAAAGTCTATTAGAAGAAAGTAAAAGAAAAGAAAAATATGTTTATGAAAAAACGCATTTTTTGATTTGCTTCTTACTTCTATCATGTTAAGCATTTAATTCAAATCTAGATCATAATTTTAATCTTCAATGAAGTTTTCTATCTAATATATTCTATTTATAAAAACAAAATGTCGATAATTTTCTCTTAAACTGTTAAAAGTATTAGAAAAACTGAATAGAAGAAGAAAAAAGAAAACTATTCGATTTTTATCCTAATAGAATTATACATCATCAACTTCTATTTTATCTCAATTCTTTATGTTTACAATCGAAAAGAGAATTTTTCTTTGTTGTTTTCATATAAAACCTTGATAAATTATTTCACTAAAAATTCTAAAATACTAAATTCAATATACTAACTGTTTAAAGTATTGTTTGTTTAAAACAAGAACTAATACGTTCATAAATTAATTCATAAAAAAAATAATAATTTAAAATATTTTATTTGTTGTAAACATTGATTTGTTTTATTAACATCTTCAAACATTATAATATTCATAAATAATTCTATTTATTTTGTAAAAATTAATTCTTATAAAGATCAAAAAGTATCGAAAATTTTACGAAAACTATTTTTAATTATTATTAATATAAACTTATTTGTCGTCATACTGTATTGAACATTGGAAAAGTTATTAAGAGAATAAATTTTTTTTTTCGATACAAATATTTCAGTTTTGATCAAGTATTGTTTGTATTTTTTCTATATATTGAACAAATTATTGTCCATAAAAATTTTTTAAAAATCATCATTTACTTTTAATATTATATTGTATTTCATCAATGAAATCTTCGTCATCTTGTTCAATTAGTTTCCAACCTGATAGATTCTATAAACGTATAACTGTCATCATCGTTTTCTGCTATATCTATCATCTTTGCTTATTATTGAAAAATAGGAATTGGCGGAAAAGGCAGAAAGGAAAAACGCCGAGAAGGAAAATGTCGAAAAAAAAGGAAAACGTAGAGTGAAAACGATGTCTATAGATAACGAAATTCTTTTTGAGTTGATATTGGTTATTAGTAGGATAAGTTAAATTCGTTGTCCTCCTCGTCTATAGTCTATACTTGTTCATTGTTAGCGTATACTATATATATATACACCAGTCTGGCGAAAACAACTAAGAAATAATTTTCTCTTCAATCGTTGGCAGCGGACAGTGAAACACAAGGGGAGAAAAGCGTGACTTCCGTACTTCGAAGTACGATGGGGTACATGGAATTACGATGGAAGTACAAGGGAGTACAAGAGAAATACACAGGAGCATAAGTGAAGTGCAGGGAAATACGAGTGAAGTACATGGAAATACGGAAGTCGTGCTTTTCCCGCTTGGTGGAATATCATTCTTAACGACTAATAAAGGTAAACCATTACTAGTGTTTAATCAATATATGTTCAAATGCAACAAAACGTCCTCATCAAAAAAGTATTACGTTTGTACTGGACATGGATGCGACGTATATGTGCACACCAATTTAGAAAATAAATTTTTCTTTTTCTTTAAAATTATCAAAAAACTCAATTTTCGGCGTTTTCCTTTTTCTACTTTTTTCATTCGACGTTTACAATTTCTGTATTTCCCCCTTCTATGTTTGCCTTTTTGACATTTTCCCTGTATGCCCTTTCCACCAAACCCGAATAAACATCATTGCCGTGAGTGGCGCTAAGCTACGCCACCCTAATCAAGTTTGTCTTAACGATATAAACCAAACAGAATATTATCTTTATCGTCACATTGATGTGAGCATTTATAGAATCTTCACCTGAGCCCACACTCACACCCGTCTTAATTTTTACAATTGTTTATTCATCATAATGAGATTTGTTTTTGAGAATACAAAAATTTCATAATAGGCTTTATTGTTTTTGTTTTCAAATCAATCTTTGATTTGTCATTCGTGTTGTAATTAGATGTTTCTAGAGATCTTATTTTCGGTGTTAATAGGCATAGGAAAATGAAAGCAAGATAATTGCATACATTAGTGTGGTGTAAAAGATACAGAAACGACGCAATAGTGACAGAGTTCTATGGCTGCTTTTTATTTCTACTTACTTCGAAAAAAATTAGATGTGATTCTTTTTTGTGTGATTCTTTTTTGTGTGATTCTTTTTTGTGTGATTCTTTTATTAACACATACAGACATTGAAATCAAACATACTGGAATACAATTATATGTTGTGTTTGCCCGAAAACTTTGTTTTTTTCTCATAATAAACAATGTCTATGATTTTGAAGTTTCCTTATCTATTCAATTGATTTTCGCTTTATAATGTATTGGCTCATTCAACACTACCAGCAAACGAACAAATACTGCAAATTTAAAAAACAGATTTCCTCAAAGATATCAGCTTTGATTCTAACTGACACAGTATAATATTTGTTTCATGTGCAAATTGCATACATTATTGTAATCGGATTAGCAATTTATTGAAATCGCATATTTTTTTCTGCTAACAATATGCAAAGTTCTCTATCGTCAATTCGAGTGTGCATGAATATCTTATGCGAATAATAGTAAATATGACATTATTTCGACTTTTGTTCTTCAAAAAATGAATTGACAGCATCACTCGGTATCAGTAGCACGACTTGAACAGTTCTAATTATTACCTATTTTTGTTGATTGATTTTTTATGAGTTCTTTTATGATAATTAGACTAGATTTTGTTATCTATTTTGACTTCAATGCCGTTTTCAATGAGATTAAGATATCTGAATAATTTTAAAAATCTTTTTATTCGCAATCAAAAGGTGATACGATTATAATTGGTCAAGAATTGGGAATCAAAGGATATTAAGGCTTACTACTTATTTCGTTAATTTCTTCATAGACTTTTATCATTTAGTTTTGATTATAAATATGTACTTTTTCTTAGACAATGTTACCACTGATGAGTATTGCATTAACGAGATGAATAATTCATTAGTGCATAAGAAAGCTTCTCTTTGATTTGTTCGATCGAAATATACCTTTGTCGTTTTTACGCGCGATGTTCAGATTCAATGAAAAAACAAAATTTTAAGTCTTCCAATAGAATTTTTTTCCATATATTATTTGCACCATTCTGGTTTATGTATTATTTTTCATGTACATTGTAATAAAAAATCAAAGTACGATTGTAATTTTGTAATATTACTGAGCGCGTCACAGAAGTTTCATGAATTCACGCCATTGATGATAATAGCATCATCAGTAATAAAGTAAATTCTTACACGCTAGAATCGAATTCATCCGGTCGGTTGGACTTTCGTCAATCTTTTCTTGAAAATTCATTCATTACAAATATGTATCCCAATATTCAGACTCATTCTCAGAGTGTTCCGAATATTGGCAAAAGTATGCAGAATAGCTTACAATTTCAAGCGTTAGGCTTGACTTCTACGAACAGAATAAGTGTATGGGACCAGCCAGAAACAAATTTATTCGGTGATTTAGCTATGCAAAGAAACTTACGGAATGAACCAGAGACTCAATCATCGAATAATCTAATTAACAGCAGCAGTAACTGGAACCCAATAGAATTTTCTTCGTCCAGTAATGGTCTTCATCGTACCAATGTATGGGATGAAGCATGGATCCACTCTCACAATATCTCATCCAATAACAAAAGTGGCCAATATGATAACTTAAATGGCAATCGGAGTTACTCAAATGGTGCAGCCATGAAGCTGAATCAAACAAACAAAATAGGAGCTTCTAGTCCTGAGTTTGTTGAATTATATTTTCTTTAACATAAATCCTAATATTTACTATTATAAAGACTAGATAACGTTGAATCAGATCAAATACTGGCAACTAAATGTATAAACTCTCGTCGAAGAATGATTGGCTTTTTCATTGTTGCTACATGTTTATTCGTAAGTATTGTACTCGGTACCGTTCTCGGAATCTTAATTTACATACCAACCGGCGCTATAGCAAGTAAATAAATTAGAGATCGTAAATTATAACTAATTCTTTTCGTTATAGGCACACAAACAAGTAGGACTTGAGATTTGTATCGTAGTAATTTTATAAATTAAAATATTTTTTTGTGAAAAGCAATAACAACTACTTCAGCAACTACAACGACAAGTACCACTAGCACTACAAGTGAAACTAGTAAGTAGAAATTCGAGGATTACATTAGTAATAGTCCGACATGCACATACTTTAGGTCACTGGATGACGTAAAACTCATGGGGGCTTTTCAGATTCAGATATTTCGAAGAAAATAATATCTGCTTTACGAAGAAGTAGTACATTTATTTCAGATATTCCTTTTTCGAGATGGGCAATCCTTATATATGTCATTGAGTTCATAGAGCGTCTTTTTAAGTAGACACTGAAGCTTTTTAAATAATAAAAACATCATATGTGGACTTGCACTAACTCGAAAATTTGAATGGGCTCCTGTAGACTGAAGCTGGTCACACTAGAAAGCGATTTCAAAACGTATCACAGGCTGCTAATTAATTCTTTTTGGGTATGAGTGTATTAATATATCAGTATTTCTTCATGTGAAAGAAAAATTGAAAGAAACAATTCACGCAAACTTGTCGAGTCAACGATTTTCGTAAATATTTGCTTATTTCTGACGATACTACTGCAGATCGAATCTGCTATGATCTTCATGTAAATACAAACATTCTCTCTTACGTTTATGAAGACGACGAGAATGAACTGAGACTAGAGACGAATTGTTATATTTTAGAAATTTTCGGAGATCCTAAATAAATCCTCAACATTTCAAAGTTTTTCAATCTCTGAAACCGTTCTAGCTATAACAACTACGGCATTGGTTCCGCAATCATGTACTGTTGGAAGTCCAACGATGTTACTCAATTTATACAATCCTGGTCAGTTTTCGTATACTTACTACAATTACTTGTACACACCAACAACACAACAAGCAACAATAATGGTTGAACTAGAACAAGATCCAAGTGTTATGTATATTGATGGTGTGTCAGTTGTCGATGCATCTAGCCAACAGCTCCTAACAAATGGCGGTTTTGAAACTGGCAGTCTTGCACCCTGGCAACATGGCACTGTAAGTGGTGGCGGCGTTTCAAGCGGATGCGGCTACTCTGGTACATACTGTTATTCGGATGCAATCGTTAGCCAAACAGATAATATACATCAGACATTTTCATCAGTATCAGGAAGCACAGTAAACGTTTCATTCTATTTGCAAAACAATTCAGGAGGATCCGTTATCATTGCGCGCGTCTGTATTTATCCGTATTAAAACAATTTTTTTCTAATTGAATATGAACAATGGTTTGCAGCATAAAACAATGAAACTTTTGCATATTTTAATCTCTGCTTTCATTCGATAATTATTTTCTCAATTTTGCGTGGCTATTTTTATATTGTATATACCTAACAGAAGTATTCAAGAAAATATTTTTCATTCACTGGTTATTGTCTATTCGTAAATATGGAGTACTAGAGCAAATCGACGGATACGATGTTGAACAGGAAATACATTGAAAAACCTAGTTTTCTTTAGGCGCTGCCACTTTTGTTGATGGCTTTCTATGAAAATAGCTCATTCAATTCAACACCCAATTATATTTGCATTTTCAATGTTGAAATGTAAAAGAATACGAAGTAAATTTATCATTTAAAATATTGTTGTACGATTGACATATGTATCAGTCATGCTTTTTATCTCCGTTTGCTTATGTCCTTCGCCTTTTCCGAATGATTCCCGCGTCAAGAAGAATTGAATGAAAAATAACTTCCAGAAATATTTGCATGCAGCTGACTCTGCTGCACTCTTAGTTATCGATGTACAGAGTTGTTCATTGAAGCCCGGTACCGGATAACAAATAGGAAAACCATGACATTGAGAATGATTACCGCATAAATGCTCAGTTTCATTACAATTATTGCTTGAGATTTTGCATCGAGCTAGTTCAGAACAAAACAGAAAAAATTGATCCACACAAATTCGAGCGTTAGGAAGGTACTGCTCTACGAAAACAAGCACATGCCGCAAACATATGGTATGTTCAGTCATATCATCACATGACTGAGATTTGACTCTTACTGTCAATATATTAAATAAAGAGCAAGATATTTATCGTAAAATAACATTTCAAACCTGTAAGACTAAAACAAAAGATTATTCAATATTAACTGAATAATGATGCTACTCATTTGTAAATCAAATGAAGATGTTACAACGATGTTGCAACACACTTGTGTGGAAAAACAAGTATTGTGAATCATTAACAGGATGAAGATGTAACTCGTTGAAATTGATTACTTGGGCGAAAAGTCATGGTTTTAGGCGTTCTAAAGCATTTTCTATATGAGAATTAGAACTAATAAAAGAAATTTGTCAAAACTCAGTTGATTCTTTTTTCCGATAGCAATGCGTTTTCATGATTAAATCTGATATCTCTTACGTGTTAATGAAAATTATTCTATACTTTTTTCAAACAGAAGGACTAGATACTTTTACGTGCTAAAACGTCGATTAACCAACTGAAAGTAAAGCGGCACTATGAAAAGAGAAAGAAAATCTAGGTGTGTTCTATATCTAGGTAGACTGATTCTTATTGGTGAAATTTATAATAACTTATAATTCAATACGATTCAATATGTATACCTCTCGAATGAGCGAACTTTGAAGAGAAGTTGTCGTTGATGTAGTACGAATCTACTAGGACAAAATAATTTCTTCCCTAAAAAATGACTATTAACGTGTTTAGATGCAATAAACGTTCGCGTGGGAAGTAATATTGTCTCAATCGATTAGTTATTTCATTGATATAGTGCAATCAACTTTGTACGGTACTGTGTAACTTGTAACGATTTATCAATTATTTTCTTAGATTAAAACTTTCAGTGAAACAGTTCAATATTCGAAGTAAGTATAAAAATTTATGCTCAAGATTATATTCTTTTGGGAAAAGGAAACTTGCATTTATACTATTGGATCAATAAATAATATAGAGCTCTTGCGGATTGTTAATGAATATTTTAGTTCTCAATATATTAACGAAAAAAATGGATGATCATGATCGAACTTGATAATATATTGTGAATACACATGCACAGATTGCCTGATATTCATCGAAACGTAGTATCCAGTGCGAAATCTCCCAGGCTCTTGACATAAGATAATCCATACGCAATTTTATGTTCCGTTCATAATTTATGTAAACGACTGAATAGGATTGCAAGAACTTATTTCAATTATGAAATACGATCTAACAAGTATGTTGGACAAATGGAAATAACCTCCACAGATCATGTATCGATAATGTTAAGTTATACAACATAAACAGTTTTCTGATTGGATAAAACAATATTTGAAGGCGTATGTCTATCTATGTGATTAGCAATACATGATGTTTGACGTTTATATTTTGTCGTGATTGTATTGACAATTGCCTTCACTATTAGAGCTGTATCGTCGAATAAAATAAATTTAAATTAACATCGCTTGATCTCGCTTTACTTTAGCGATAATATATTTATATATAAGAAAAAAAGAAATACAAATAATACATAAATTTCTCTACAAATACATTAAGAAAAGATCTTCGAAAAAATTATTTCCGTGTAGGATGCATTGGACGTTTTGGTTTCGGTTTCGGTTTCGGTTTCGGTTTCTTTTCCTCCCCTTTATCAGACGACAACATACATCCCACTATATTAATTATAATAACAAAAAGAATAATTAAATAATCAACAAAAATAAGTATATATGCAGGTTTATATAGATTTCCATGGCAATATTCAGGTAATACGGGATCAAACAATTCCACAGTTGTTTTCACTTCAAATACAATAACTTGTCCGGCAATAAACCATCCAATAACACATAGAAAAAGAATAAGAAAGATTGGAAAGAGAACTTTTAATATCATTTGATTTGATCTAGAACCACCATAAGGCATTATTGGTGCTTCTTTATTAGTTTGCATGTATATGATTAAACCAACAACTACAAACGCAATACCAAAAGCGCCACTAAGAATCATATAAATAAATATAAATGGTCGAATAGTACATTGACCAATGTAAATAAAGCCAATTACAAATTGTGATAAAGGAACTCCAGCGAAAAGCAGAAGTGAAATTAGTAGATAAGCTGATCCGAAAAATCCTACTGAAGGTTTACGAGATGATTTTTCAGACGATTTCTTTCGATTGGATACCACTGTTTCACGTTCACAAGGTAAAGGTTCGAGATAATCAGCATTTTCATCAGATGGATCTTTATATGCGGCCTTCTTAGATTTGGCAGCCATGCTAAAATTGATATCTGAAATATTTTTTCAAGAATGATCTTCAGCGAATATCTAAAATTGAAAATTGAATTTTTTAAACTATTCAATTTTCTCTTCTATTTTCAAACGAAAATAAATCTAAAAAAAATGATCCATTTATATCCTCCTAAATGACAAACGATCAATATATCGTACCGTATTTCACGTCAACTATTCTTGATTCTCTTATACGACTGTCAACGTATGGCTACACATCATAACTACTAGTTCTCTGTTTGTATGACCTTGAACGTCAAGCATGTACATTCATCGTTCCTTTCCTTCAAAATTTTTTCTTTTGTTCTTTTGAAACTTTTTTTTAATATTTCTGCGTGCATATAACTTCAACCATCCTTACCGTTATTGGAACAGAAAAAGAAAAGTGTAAGATGCAGGTATGAATGTTCTATAATAAAAAAAAGAGAAGAAACCTAAACGACAGTGATGCGATGACAACGCGCAGAAGAAAAGAAAAAGATGTAAAAATGCCAGGAAAGAAAAAAACGTGCAGTATGATTTTGAGTTTACGTATGTGCAATAAACTTTCAATGATATAAAGAAGAAAAAAAAGCTCCAAAGGACATATACCTAAGCAAAAAAATGTGTGAGCAAGAGAAAGAAAGGAGTCACTTTTCTCTTCGTCCTTATGTCAAAATTAAGAATTACAAAAAGAAAGGAGTTAACCTTTAAAATCCAAGACATTGTATACATAGCATTTTCCGAGAATTCTTTTTTCAATATGTACAAGTTATTATTCAGCATTTTAAAGAAATAATTCATTTGCCTAGGCAAACAGTCGTTACTATATAGTATGTGCACCTGTTTCAATTGATAAGTCTCATAACGACTGAATTCTTGTTATGTTATACAGTCTAATGACAATTGAACTTTACTAATACAACAACGTATTATGCGGATTAAAAAGTCGCAACAATACAAACTTTGTTGCTTGTTCGTTTATCAATCATTTATTTGAGAAAACAAAAAATGATTAGATTAACAGTTGACATTAGAATTCATTAGAAAAGCAAAGGTTCACAATCTATTCTTAACCTTTTCTTATCAATGGAATCTCTAAAAGTGTTCTATCTAAGGCAACAATTTAATTATACAAGCAAGACGTGAAGAGGGATGATGCATAAGATTCTTGAATAAAAATTTAATTCAATTTGAAATGTTTGACAGTATCCTCAACGAATGAAATACGATCGAATACAGGCAAAAAATTGCAGCATAAGCAAGACGATGCTTTTCAGAAAGAAAATTTTAGCGAATCTCCTCTTCACTTTTGTAATGTGCGTGCATTACCACCACAACAGAGAACAGTAGTGGCCAAAGTCTCTTCTCAGGATTCGCTAGCAACGAAGCATAGCACTGAAGCTGTTCGAAAATTTATAGAATATGTTCCCAACAAACTTTGCTCTTGTTCACTTGACTCGTTCAATTCTAAAATATCATGGTGTTCCTAATTCGCATTCAATTAGCTTTAATGCTACAAATTCAAAATACAAAACAAACTTTTATGTTTTCCATCGACCTGAAAATAGACTTTTCACACTTGCATGTCTTTTCCGTAGATTGAAATTGCGTCAGTCTTGATTATTTCATAGATACAACATTCTAACTCCGTTTGAATACGGCAACCTTGCCACTTTGCTAGTGGGTATAAACTTGATTAGAGCACAGAATTTACTCGAAGCAGTTTGAAGGCCAGTACCTCACAATAGTTACAATTACTGGCTACTTTTTGATGAATTTCATCAACTTTCACTCATATAAATCAAAAAAACAACAATCGGCATTAATTATAGCGCATTTTTCATTAATTTTTATTTTATTCTATTCGAATGTTTTTTTTGTTAGTCGTTTTGTTTTTCTCATCTCCTCCTGTAACTCAATCCACTGGATTCTATCCGTGCGCTTGCTGTATGACGGAATATAATTTTTGTGTGCATAATACATTGGAGACTTCAACATACAACAAAAATGATTCAACACAGACACTTGACACGTCGAGTTATTGTTGTATACCAAAAGCATTGGCAAGAATTTCAATAAAAAAAGATAATGCATCACTTTATAATAGACATTGTAAGAAAAGAAGTTTAAATCAAAAACATATTATTCTCTTCGCTACAATAATATCAAGTTATGAACCTCTATCGAAACGATGCTATGATAGGAAAAATCTGATTACAAGGCCTCTTGTACCCACACCCAAGTTTCCATCCTCAACAGATGAAGAGCCCGTAGAAGAAAAAGATGAGGAAGAATTTTCTAGACCAGAAACAATTATCGATGAAGACAAACCAAAGTTGGATAATAATATTCAATCATCGTTTATCGTTGAAGAAGACGAAAATAACGATAAGTATAAAAATAAAAAAAACGAAAAAGCTCAATTAATCAATAAAGCACAAACCGACGAAGTTAGAATATCGATTTGGGTACCTGAAAAAATTATTTATCAAGATAAAAAGAAATTAGACAAAAATATAACATTAGTACAGAAAATCGAAACTGAAGAAATAAATCGAAGTACTGTAAATGAAAATCAACCAAATTCAAATAATCAACATGTAAATCGAACTATGATTAGATTTCAATTAGTATGGTCTATTATATTAATATTTATCACCAATATAGGTCTTATTACAATCCATTAATGTTTCATAGGAAAATATTATTATATGCAATTCTTACGAATGATCTATTCGAATTCGACTTTGATTTCCGTGACATGTTTTTTTCGCTGGAATAAAATCCTTGCGTCTACACTATTTATAAGTTCTTATCGCTTCCAACTGGAACTGGCAAAGCTCTACTCTGAGATCCTTGTTTCTCAATGCCTATCCTTTTTGCATTGAAAATATGTCACTCTTTAAACACGCCTAGAATGCATAGTTAAATTAACAGCTAGCACTTCTTTTATTAATAATAATCAAAAGATGTCTCTATTAAACGTCCATATCTATTTCAAATTAATAAAAAAAAACTGAATAGATGATCATCGAACCTATACAATGTGCATTTTATCAAGCTTACATTAATGGGGGACTATTTTCTATGAGAAAAACGACGTAAACACTTTGGTTTCTATATTTTAAAATAGAGCATTAGTATGATAATTAATCATTTATCTGTTATGTCGCTCCTTGACGAGCCTTGTATGCTGACAGAACCAATGATTAATGAGTAAGCAACGTCAAGCTTGAATTATTACTGTGTATACATGTTTGTAATACGCACAAGAAACAGACGCAGTCATGAGAGTAGGTGAAGTGACTTTTCTTGAAGACAAAGATTTTTTTCATTTTAAAAATGAATGTATCAGTGATGACGGTTGGAATGTATGCTATGATAAATCAGCGTGCCGAGTATCAACTAAGAAAAATTCCTTGTCCAACTTTGATGTTCTTCGTGTAAGAAGATTAGAAGTCAATTGGTCAATAACGATATGTAAGAAAACTTTCTACTTTTAGGTTCAATCAGAATATAGTGACATTTCAGCTGAACTACTTTATGATGTTATACATGATGGTGATTATCGTCCAACATGGGACACAGCTATGTTAGAAGGATATGAATTGTGCGCAGTCGCACATAATAGTGATATTGGATATTATTCAAGTTGAGAATGATTCAATTATTTTCAACTAGTAGTATAATATTGTTTTCTTTTTAGTGAAAAGCCCACCACCATTTTCAAATCGGGACTTCGTTACACAACGATCTTGGCTCGATTGGGGACATGACCACGATAAAATTATTATCAATCATTCTGTAAATCATTTAGTACGTCTTTTTTATTCAATTCTTTTTTCCTTCTATTGCAAGCGTTTCTTTAGCGTGAACCACTGCGTAAAAATTGCGTACGTGGAATTTCGTACTTAACTGGTTATCTACTTGTGCCAACGGGACCGTCATCATGTAAATTCTATTATATGACACAATCTGATCCTGGAGGTTCTGATTTCTACTTTTTTTTGTCAATAAAAAAACTAACTTGATTTTTCTTCAGGTAATTTACCAGCATGGGTAGTCAATAGAGCATCTAAGGTTTTTGTACCTAAAGTAAGAATTTAGTTTATTCTCAAGAAAATAATGAAATTTCTTTTTTTCCTTAATATAGTTGATGAAAAGATTAGCTAAAGCATGTAGTAAATATGAGAAATGGAAAGCTAAAAATCAACCATCATTTAAACCATGGTTATTTCCCGAACAAATGAATGTAGGAAATTACAATCCAGCCGATGTTGGACAACTTGATACGAAAGAAACATTAACTGCATCGGCTAATAATAATGAAGCAGCTGTTCAAGAAAATTCTGTTCCAGATACTAATTTAGAACAAGATGATTAAAGTTCTATATTATAATTTATGTCTTTCACTATATATACATATATTTGGGTGACGGGATGCATCATTTTCTTGACTTTCATTATTTTTTTCGTGTATTTTTGAAAGAGAACCACATGAATAAATTCGTAAATAAAAAGAACGATCATGCTAGGACTACAAAAGGGAATGGCAACAGATTTTATCAGTAACACTTTCAAATTTATCAAGCCAAAGGAACAACAAGAAAATAGAATAATATGTCAATGCGAAAAGTTATTATTATTTGTCTGATTTTGACCACAATAATTGTACCGTTGACTCAATTATCATTCGGTTTTTATTATATCGAATCGATTGAATTATGTCCACTACAACATGATATTATGTTATTAATGGCTATCGGTGGTGCCTTTGAAGCAATATTTTTCTCTGCTGCTTTTGGTTTTGTCTATTCAATTACACCAGCAAAGTATAAAATAGGCGAGAAAAAAGAAAGTAATCGAATTTCACAATATCTTATTGGTAAGATATTTTTTTTTTTATTTCCGATTATTTCTTAGATTTCTTATTTAGGAGCTATAATGTGTATATTCGGAGTTGCTGCAACGATATTCTTTATTCTTCTACAAATTCGTGTATATGGAAATTATAAANGCTGCTTTTGGTTTTGTCTATTCAATTACACCAGCAAAGTATAAAATAGGCGAGAAAAAAGAAAGTAATCGAATTTCACAATATCTTATTGGTAAGATATTTTTTTTTTTATTTCCGATTATTTCTTAGATTTCTTATTTAGGAGCTATAATGTGTATATTCGGAGTTGCTGCAACGATATTCTTTATTCTTCTACAAATTCGTGTATATGGAAATTATAAAAAATTTCAATGGAAATTTCCTACACAATCAAATTATTGTTTATTCACAATTTTCTATAGTGCTTTAGGATCAATCATTGGTTCTTATGTTGCTATTATATTGTTTTCTACCGTTACAATGATCTTATTATTCGGCATTGGAGTGTAAAACTGTTAAATCGATCATAGCTTTTAAAAGTTTTAATATGTATGTAACTATGGTTGAATAATTCGTTGTGTTTCCTAAGGTCAACAAGTTTGTTTATCGTCAGGGCTTGTCTTTCGCAGAGAGAAACAAAAACATGTTATTGTCAAATTCAAATAAAAATGCTAGATTCTATCCATGAATGATTTATTGGTCTAAAACAGAGATGCCAGATGTGAAAGTCGAAAATCCGGAAAATTCCGGAATTTTTTTTTCAGAATCCGGAAACAATCCGGAAAGGTTTTCAAGGATCAGCTTTAGTCACGTAAAGAACCTCTTTCTCAGATATATTATCAATAACTTTATATATTTTCACAAAATAAAACATGTTTTAATTACACAAAGAAAAAACAAACACCTAAATATAGTTAACACATCGGAAAACTCCTTTTTTTTCTTGTTTATCTTTCGACTTTTTATCAGCATCAGGTGATGTTACTTGTGCTATTGGTATTGGTGATGGTTAAGTTGTTTCTAAAATCTCTACACCTTCATTTTCATCAGACATTCTGAAATTAGAAGAGAACATAACCATGTAATAGAAATTATAATTTGTTTTACTATCTACACTAGAGGAGAAGGGAAACTATATGCATGCAACGAGAAAGAAATAGCAATTGGACGTGTAAGGTGACCAATAGAAGAAAATATTAAATCTCTACCGAATTATTCACAATTTAGAATGCTAAAACGAATGAAATAAAACTGAAATAAAAAATGGCTAAAATCCGGAGAAAATCCGGAAAAACTTCAAAAATCCGGAACATCTGGCATCTCTGGTCTAAAACGTACTATTAAATAATTGTATCAAACATTATCATCTACTTCATTCATAGCTCAGACAAATGCCTATTTTAGTGCTATTCAAATAATGACAACTATTTTTATCAGAGAATTCAACTAAATCTGGTACTATTGTTCTATTTATGCATTTTGTATAACGAATAGAAAAAACTTAAGCAACTTATTGTTTTCATCAATCTTATTGAGTCAGTATGTCCTCTTGAGCACTTTCATATGATTTTCAATAGTTATTCTACGTATTTTAATTTTCCCTTATGTCAATCAAGATAGAACATTGAAATATAAAGTATGTAAGGTTGTCTATACATGATGTGTCTACGTATGCTCGCAAACGTTTTGAAGAATGCTTAGCTAATAAAAATAGATTTCAAGTATAAAAACATCTAAAATTTTTAAGTTACTTTTTTTGATTTTCAACGATCTTGAATTATTAACAAATAATCCAACGAGTATTTTTTTACAAGAATATCAATTATTTATAGCCCATTGTAAGTATTCAATCTATTTTAAATAAATCTTATTTACAGTAAAATCTACCTTAGTGGATACCTTATCGTAGAACTGTTTTACTGTATTTTAAATACCGAAATTTCAAAAATTTTCTGAAGTCGGAAATCCAACACTACTACCGTTGGGAATATGAAAAAAGTGAAAACTTGGATTGTTCAAATTCAGCCTTGAACCATAAATTAAGTAAAATTCTCAATTAAATAGCTCAATGACTGAGTAAGCAAATAAAAAGGTGACACTAGATAGTCGCTGATAAAAATTACCACTACACATGATAAAGTAAGTCAAAACAGATACTATGATAGTCTGATGAATAAAACTGACGTTTCAATTTTTTTTTCTCTGAAATCAGAGTCATTATTTCCTTCAAAACGAAGTTTCTTGACAGGAACAGATTGTGCTATTTTTTTTAAAAGGTTCAGAAAATGGCATCCAACTAGGGACGTCTAAAATGTTCAATACGAAAACTTTCTTTTAAACAGATATGAAGACATATTTATTTTTGTTACGACGATCATAAGCAGAGTGGCCAGATCTTCTGAAACCTAGGGAAAATTTCTGAATTTTGGAATATTTTCAGATCGCTGCTTTGCCACTGAAATTAGGTACGATTATAGCGCATTACTATAATAAATCAATAGTGTTCCATCAATTTTCTGTATTAACCATCTTTTATATTCCTCGTTCGAATTCTGGAGTCGAATTGATTTTCGGTTATATGAAGCATTTATAGTCCGATTACAGTAATCCAGTAATATAAAACCAGATAATGCTTAAGTTAAAATAAAAGTGATTGGTAATTATTCTTGAGAAGGTTTTTATTAGCATATATTATCTTAAACAAACTTCCTAGAGTAAATTGCAAAAGATACGAAATATGAATAACAACACCAAGATGATGAAATTCAGCGTTTTGTTTTCTCGTTGGATTTCTTAATCTACGCAGAATGTATGTGATTTAGTTTTGCTCGTTTTTGTGAACGAGTTTTAAATTTAAAAAGAAGCTTAACATTAAGTATCTTTTATTGATGATTGCGTATGAGCTAGACGATAAATTCACTATAGCATCTTTCGTTTTATTTAAATATCTTTGAAAATAAAATTCTAGTCAGTGAACAGAAATGCAGCAGAATTTTGGAGGACAGTATTTTAGCGGAAGATGTACTAATTTGCCAAAAACTGCCATTTTCTGACTTTTCAGAGATAGTTTCTGATTGTTTTCTGATTTTTCAATTTTTGATCTAGCCACCCTGATCATAAGTGTCAACTATCGACAGAAATTATATCAATACAATCATATAAAGTAATGAAGTATATGCTATTTGTGAATGTTCGCCTGTACAATGCAATAAAGTGATATAGATAATGAGTGCTGGACTTAGTCATGCTTAAACTGCAGAGGATACAAACCGCTTTTTAGTATCATTAAAACCACTTTCTAAAGTAAATTAAGTGATTGACTACACAAAAAAACTTTAAGTAACATAAAACACATAGATATGATAGCTGCTAAGTCGCTGATTGTAATGGTAGCCCCTCTACGCCGCTTAAAAATAGTTTACAATTGAAAACATTGCATATGTCTATTATCTACACCCACATCCCTATGGTCGTGACTCATGAGTGTATTTTTATTCACACTTCCATTCATCGTGTAGAATTTCCAACACTTGAAATTTTTGTTGATAACAAACAGGTTTTTTCTATTATTCAAGTTGCATCGCAGCATGAAAAACCAACGAAATGATCACAAGATAGCAATGAGATATAAAAGCAATGAAGATCTTATTCGTTCTGCATATACCTTTAGCACATTCAAATTGGTATGCTACTTCGAAGTCCTTCTCAATCCGACGAAGACACTTATGTCTCGACTTCACCGCTTATGCTCAATGAAAGTAAGTAAAAGAATTCGTTGAATGAATGCAACTCCACATCGGCAGGAATACTTTTTTATAATGAGAAAAAACAAAGTGGAATTTCATTTTATCATTTCTCAGTTAAAATGATCCTTTTCGAATTCAAAATATGATGGCCAATGAAAGATATTGAACAGCACAAAATCTTTGTATATAAATCAAGTATCAACTACAATAAGTTAGTCTATAATGCATTCTAGAATTTACAAATATATTCGGATAATTTTATTCTCACTGACATTTGAGAATGGTACCGCATGTATTTCGACGATGCTGAGACTCTGAAAATCTATAGCTGAGATGTGCACTGCGTTAAATTCTTAAGGGAGAACACCAAGTAGTTTGTGAAATCTCTGATTATTTTAAAATATATTTTTAGTTTATCAAAACGATGTTCACGTTGAAATGATTGATAATGAAAGCAGCACATCAAACCTCCTTTGTGAAAGTACTGAAGCTAAACTGATGGCATTAACCGATACGAACGATGAACAAAGCAAACTACTGGTGAAATTGGTCGTTGCTGCATTGCAGTATTCCTCACCGCAATTTTCTGGTCAGTGGGAAGCACAATTTAATGTATTGAAAGATATGCGTCGCCTGATGAAAGAGATTCAGAAGGACAAGGCTATGTACAAGAAAATGGCTGCAGATTTTATGAAAATTGTAGAAACATTTCAAACAACAATGTTGAATTTTCAACAACAAGCCATTGAACTTCACAATCAACTTGAAGAAGTTAACATACAATTCAATATGTTTGTTGAAATATTTCTCAATGTTGAAGAACGACCATTGAGTGATGTCAACACAGAAAGTAATATGAATCTATGCAACGAGATTCTACAGAACCTTAGGTAAGTTATTTGCGAAGGAATACTAAATAGCTGTATTTTCTTTTGATCTTGGTCAACGTTTCTTTAACGAATATGAATTATAATATTAGAAATCATTTTCTACTTTTGTTCACCAATCTTTAGTGACACAAAAGCTCTAAGTACAAACACTTCACCTGAATTGACTGCCGTGTACAGTGAGATTAGTGATTTTATAACAGAACGTGTTGAACCAGCAAAAAACAAAGCTATCGAACAACAGCAAAGAACACGAAATATAATAGGTACTGCAGTGGCTGGTGGAACAGGTGCTGGATTAGGTGCATTAGTTACCGGCGGTCTTGTGGCTGCACCAATATTGGGAGGTGTCGGTATTTTTACTTTGGGTACTATAGCATTTCCACCGGCAGCAATTATCGTTGGTGGCGTCGCCATCGGTTTAGTTGGTATCGGAGCCATCGGATACGGTATTTCGAAACTCTTGCAAAAGTATCGAAAGCACCGAACCACAGCTACAATGTATCTCGAAAGACTTTTGGAATTATGTCAAGCAATGCAGACTGCGGTCTGGAATATGAAGCAGCAGTCTAACGAGCTAGCCATAAATGCTGATAATTTCAGTCATCAAGTGAAATGTTTTCGATATGGGATGCACGGTGATGAATCACGACGTGCTTATCAACAAGTATGTCGCAGGGCCAAACAGACAAACGAAGATTTGATGAAAATTTTGAAATCAATTATTGATTTCAAGCTAGAACCGATAGTAGAAATACAAAAATCCCTTTCGAATGTAACCCGACAGGCAATTTGTGAATAAATAAAACGGTGTGCCGATGTGAGTTTTGCTGTTCTCTTTAATCAGTCCCACATCCAGTGTTCATTACATTACGTTAGATTAGTTAATACAAATGCTATATACTGATAATTATTTATGTTTTACATATTTTATACTAGATAATTATGTTCTACCGATTGATTTGAGTATACAATTACATGAAAATATGACATGAATACTATGACTAACGGGGGAAGATTCCTGGGTGTTTCTCTGGGATTTTAACCAAAAGTAACTGGGTGTGCCAGGTCAAGTATTGGTATCTCAAATAGAAAAACATTAGCTGTTGAGAGCAAACGAATAAAAAATTTCAGTAAACAAACTTTTTTTAACCCTGATGAGTACCACAGAGGAATCTTTTGATGGCAAAGTACTGGTGGTACCCCTTAGGGTTACAAAAAAGTTTGTTCACTGAAATTTTTTATTCGTTTGCTCTCAACAGTTAATTTGTTTCTATTTGAGATACCAATACTTGACCTGGCACACCCAGTTACTTTTGGTTAAAATCCCAGAGAAACACCCAGAACCTTCCCTCGTAAGTGTAACTTTTTCAATAAAAGTTGATCAGCTTGAACATTACCCATGTGTTGATATCGGTGCTAAACTTTTATTACAATCGCCGATTGATTCGTTTGTTTCATCATATTGTTAAAACAAATGTATGATGTAATAATACTATTAAAAAGTGAATTTCTATTAGTACTGTATTAATTCGTACATCGTTACCACAATGTTATTATACTATCTTTAATTCATCATGTGCTTTACCATTGTATTATAATGAAAATAGTTCTACTTCATGAATAGTGCATAATAATACTAATATACCACTACAATTGAAAGTGGGTCAAAAAAGTTCAACAAGTCTACAGTAAATCAGTTAGCATTTCAGCAACAGATTTAACTAACAGTTTGTAAACATCATTGAATTTTGTCTTTTTTTGTTATTGTACAAAATATTCATATTCTATTGAAATCATTATCAGGAAATGTGACACATACGTGTCAAGTCAATTCACAGGAAAGTCGAAGTTGTTGATGATTATTCATCCCAATGCTCAGCTATAAATGCATGCTTTTCAATGGTAATCAAGGCCAATTTCAACTGTATTATCAATAAGACAACATAGTTTGACACTCGCAACGAGAAATACTGACTTTAGAAAAGCAGAAAGTGAAAATAAATTTATTGTTAGAATTCCTAGTGCTTTGCCAGTCATTTATTCCGTTCAAATTGATAGTGTTGGAAAGATTTTACATCAGGAGCATTGCATCTTACAGTTAATGTTCCACGTCAAACGTTACATCAATTGCTACAATGCAAGAAGCAGCCGATTAGTATTATTCAACGTAGTTGATATTCGATTTTCATCATCTTCATCGATTAACATTGATGGTAATTGATGTACAAATCCAATAGTATCTGTTTTTTTTCCATTAATAATATCTACACAATAAAACTTTGTTTAGAGAAGTTTACCTTCTTGAGATTTTCATAGTAGAATCGTTGAATTTGAAGTAACACAACACTACTCAGGAGACATTTTTTTTATTTTAGTTTATTCAAATAATAAACTATCGCTGTGTGCCAATTTATAGGACAACGGTAAATGAAACATAAAGCTTTGAAAGAGGTAGACCGAAAAATTGCTAGAGAAAATTTATATTGAAATAAAATTTTAAGAAATTCATTGCTGTGCATTATCAAATTTGATCTATTGTCACAACTAAATATTATTTCCATTTTGTGTATGGATCATTTCTATAAAAGTCAAGTTTTACGATTAAATTATAAAACTGAAATAAGACTAGCAGATTGAACTAGTCTTTTTTTGCAAGAGATAGATCGATTTATTTATTTCTTAAATTATTTACAGTGTAATTCAAAAATTGAATAATATGAAAAATGATTCACTTATCATGGAATACTCAAGTCTGTGCTTATAAATCCGCAATTCTTCATGAATAATAAAAAATATTGCAATTCTATCAATTCATATTTTGCGTACAAAACAGGCTTACTTTTCAAAGATTGATCTTTTATTTCATTTAGACTGCAATGCTAGTTTTTACTGTTTATGTTAGACGATACAGTGGCTCTTTTCACATCTACTAAATCGCCCAAAGTACATACGTTGAATATCTTTCATTCAATGAAAAATCGTAGTATTCACTTTTGCAGCAAGTATACATGCAAGTGAGCACGCATAGATACATGCACAATACACATATTCAGAAGCGTACATCGTACAGGTATAGGCATGCGCAAGCACATTCCAAGACACATAAACACACACCGAGTCACACATCAGCACACACCAAGACACACACATATAGGCGCGCACACACACACCGACTGGCTATATTTCACATCACATGGTCCGCCCATTAACTGTCGGGGTAATGTGTACTCATTTTTGTTTTTCGCTTTCTCTTTATGCTGTACATTTTTTCTTGCTTAATAGGTATGCTGCACCCGCTCATGTTTGTATTGCAAGAGATGCGCCAATATAGCATACGGGAATACATTTACGCTTAGAGGTTCTCGCACTAATTTTACTCCTCGAGGTAAACCGATGATATCTCTGAGTACTGTAAAGAAAGATAAGACCAGTCACACGAGGGAAAAAACGTTTGAAATGCATAAATTTAGCTCCATTCTATGTTTATTCATTTGATATTAAATGACTATTGTCATCGTAGTATATTTTATTTTTGCTGAGAAAATTTATTAAACGAAATTCAATAAAAGATCTAAATGATTCATCAGTTTGCTAGGCTACATGTTTGTAAGAATAAATTGGAAATAGTTAACTTCATAAATTAAGATAATATATATATATATAAATAAATCTTTATTAAAATGCATATTATGATAAAGAGTACAATCATAATCAACAGACATGCGCGTTAAGGTCATACAGCTATCATGAAAAAAATGTGTAGTTAAATGTTTCTCAGCAATATGTCTGGTGACAATATTCATTCAAGATGTGTAAAATAAATTCTGATTGATAGCTCATAGCAGTATCGAATTCAGTGATTTTACTTTTTCTAGGTTCCTCTTCTTTTTAGCTAGAGAAGTGGGAAAATGTTGAGACACGCTTTAGTCTATCAAAGCATTTGTGTTTCTTTTTGACAAAATTAGATGTAGAGACACATGTTGAGTGCATATTATAAAGAACAAAAAAATTGAATTCTACATATATTTTTAAGAATAATCATAGTTGAATAAAAATTAAAAATATGAGAACCTTCGGTACACATGAACCGAAGATCTTCCCACCGCAGATCATATTATCAAGATGATATTTACTTGGGAAGCACTGCATCAACCTTGTGTAATCCAAGGGGAAATATCTTGCGACCAAATGTTGTATTGATCATGACACCGGCCGAACCATACCAAGCAACAAATGCTGTCGCGATTCCGAACCATCCGCCAACATTTGTCACGACTGGTTTTTGAGCAAGTGCACCAACAATGAGAAGTATGAAGGTTATAACAAGAACAACAAATAAAATAAAAAGCACTCGTGAAACACGAAAAGCAGCAATACACATATATGCAGTGAAAATGAGCCATGCAAAGAGAAAACGTCCTGTTGCTTGATATGCTTTGCCTGAACTTTCCAATTGAGGAACAATGAAGTATATGTAGAAAGCAAATGACATCGAGAAACAACCATAACTAGTGAATGCTGTAGCACCAAATGTATTGTGAATACGAAATTCCCACATGCCGGCTGCAAATTATCCAATGCCACCATAGAATAAGGCAACAGGCAGAACTACAGTTAAAACAGCAGGATCAATCAAATTCGAGCCAGCATTGAATACTGAGAGCATGAAGGTGGTCAGAGCAAAAGCAGCAAGACCAAGTGGACCAGGATTGCCGAGAGCAGTTGGAGGTGCAGGTGGACCTTGGATAACTGGTGCACTTCGGGTTGGAAGAACTCTTCTTTTTATCATTTTCGTAGTTTATTGGTAAAAATCAAAGATTGGATGAAATGTTCTAATAAAAAGTTTGCGCTCTTAAATGCTTCTCTTGTATAGCGTTTGATAGACGCAGTGATGATCAAATTGGGTAGGTAGGCTCTGTTGAATTTGTAATTAATTCAGACTTTTCGACACTTTATATACATCTATAAATACGACGCAATTTACGGTCGAGAGACTATTTCAATATAGTCAAGTAAGAAAAAGTACATCAAGAACGATGGCCGCTCTGTAGTTTTTTCAGGACATTTTTCATTTTCTCCACGCTAGCTATCATGCGATGTACAACTGTATGTATTTTTCTTCCGATAAATAAAATAATATTTTGTCTGTTCGATAAGTTATATGCTCTACGAGTACAATACGAAGGTTATTGAAATAAATGCAGATCTTTGAGATTTTATATCATACAGACAATGTGAATATGCATGTCGATAAAGTTTATTTTTTTTACATCAATAATCAATATATTTATTGTGGGGAATTTTCAGTCCTCATAGTAATTATTATCAATCTTTAAACGTTTAGTGGAAAAAACACGATGACACAAAAATACAAACAAAACAACGAACAACAAAAATATAATGTCTACAAGAAATTCGAAGCATCAGAATCATACGTATTTCATAGATACCTAAAGTAATCTTCACAATATGAAAGACCTTATTTGAGAAGAATATTTCAATATCAATATTTTCTTTACGAAGAGAGAGCCATGTATTCAAAATTGTGTACTTCAATTTGGTAACTTAACCTATGCATCATATTAATCGAGTATGATTGACACTTACTTTTATTCGTAACGAAAATAAAATTGAACCATAGCAGTAGCCATACATATTATTATCATAATATTGGCAAAAAATATAATATATTAATAACATTTTTTCTTTTTATATTGAAGAAAATAAGCGCAGCTTTTATTCAATATAGAAATATTTTATCTAATTGCCACTTTCAAATACTTCAAATTATTTAAGTTGATTTTCACGTAAACAATGTGATATTTCTTTCATTCAAGAGAAAAAAAAGAGCAAATATCATTCGAATAATTCTATTTTTTTAAAATTTCAAATGGCATAAAAGAAAGAAGGGTGACGTATAAAATTAGCAGATGAGTCGACTGACTGTTTTTTGAAATATCGCTTTAAAAATCAGATGGAACTCAATACGCTGAACATTTGTGCAACCAATTTTTATTTATGCTAATAGTCATTTTACAAATCATTTTGAGCATTCTTTGTAGTAAAAATTTTGTCAATTTTTAGCGTAACTATGTTCAAAGTTTTCTACCCGTAGATTAGGCATGATTTTGGTTTTCAAACTATAAAAATAGTTGATCTTCACGAAACAGGTCATTTTTGCGATCTTCGTAGTAATAGTGAAATACTGATTAATGTAATTGTCTTGGTCTACTATTTCTACTATATCTCGAATCGTACAGAACGCTTTGGAATTTGCTCTCTGATTGAAATACAGCAATGAGTGAATATATTTTACCTTCATCTTTTTCATCATCTCTTTTATTAATTTGTCTTTATAGTTAATTCACATGGACGCAGTCATATGGGTTCAGAAGCTGTGGATTTATATCGAAAGATACCTAATAATTTACACGATGAAATTTCGTCTATTTGTGTTCTAAATGATTCCTCGCACGCAAGTCTTCTTGATCAGGCCTATTCGATCTTCAATACAATCTCTCGTAAAGCGGAACAAATCGTCGCTATAATGGTTTGTTCATTTGACTTTTGTTTTGTTAAATTCAAGCATTTGGTCCTGTCTTAGATTGATTGTTTAAGTCGTCTTTTTTATTCGATGAAGCACAACAGCTAATAGAAGTTTATGAAAAATCTAATCCGCTTTGTTCATCAATGTATAGTAAGTTTTTTTTTCTTGTTGCAATTCACTGATTATTTTTTATTCTACGTAGTGGCTATATTATCTGGTGCACGTAATTCGCGGGACTCTATTTTATCAGAAAAGATGTATCGAAGAATGAAGATCCCATTTCCAGATGAAAAAGAAGCTGTCGTATCTGGTTCAATTCGCCTTTGTAATATATATTCATCGTTAGGTGATCATGAAGAAGTGGAAGATATTCGATTTAATCAAATAAAAGAATTAGGAAAAAAGTTCAAGGAGATTTATCGTGGACTGAAGTGAATAGTGAGATAGTGGTAAGAAAATCTTCCAATAAAAATCAAATTCCAATGAAAATAATTTGTTGGCTTTTCTAGCAATTCACATCTCATGATCATTCTCATGCTCGATCAAAAGAAATTTATGCTGAAGTTGAACGCATATCGTCTGACCTTATTAGACATGGACCTAATTATGATTCAAGTTGGATTACTCGTCCATTACATGAAAATGAAAACTACTCGTATTTGGTGTTTGTAAAGTTGCGTATAGCATGGAATATGTTGTATATGCACGGATATCTTTTCTGAATAGTGACGACAAAAGTACTCTATATATAAATTTAGTGTACACATGCTGCCTTATACTTATATAGTTTATCTGCTGTTGTAGACAGAACGGGAAAATAATTCATTTTTGACCTGAACGGCATTTTTCCGCTTGAAATGAACATTTATCTCACCGATCGATTTTTTGTCTATTGCTGTTTTTTTCCTGTATCATAATTTCTGTAGTTTTTATTCGAAGAGAAGCACATGAATAAATTCGTAAATCAAAAGAACAATAATAATAGGACTATAAAAACGAACGACAACAGATTTTATCGATAGCACTTCCAAATTTGTCAATCCAAAAGAACAACAAGAAAATAGAACAATATGTCAATGCGAAAAGTTATTATTATTTGTCTGATTTTGACCACAATAATTGTACCGTTGACTCAATTATCATTCGGTTTTTATTATATCAAATCGATTGAACTATGTCCACTACAACATGATATTATGCTATTAATGGCTATCGGTGGTATTTTTGAAGCAATATTTTTCTCTGTTGCTTTTGGTTTTGTCTATTCAATTACACCAGCAAAGTATAAAATAGGCGAGAAAAAAGAAAATAGTCGAATTTCACAATATCTTATTGGTAAGATATATTTTTTTTTATTTCCGATTATTTCTTAGATTTCTTATTTAGGAGCTATAATGTGTATATTCGGAGTTGCTGCAACGATATTCTTTATTCTTCTACAAATTCGTGTATATGGAAATTATAAAAAATTTCAATGGAAATTTCCTACACAATCAAATTATTGTTTATCCATAATTTTCTATAGTGCTTTAGGATCAATCATTGGTTCTTATGTTGCTATTATATTGTTTTCTACCGTTACAATGATCTTTTTATTCGGCATTGGAGTATAAAACTGTCAAATCGATCATAACTTTTAAAAGTTTTAATATGTATGTAACTAAGCTAATTAATTTAATATCATCAATATGCTTAAAAATTTGCTCATGAATTTGCCTACGGGTTAATATTTCATTGCATTTTTTGGCAGATTAACATGTTTGCTTGTCAAAAAACAACAGATTCTATTCATCAATGGTTCTGTTGATCGAACAAGTATTTTTAAATGTTTGCATCAAACACTATCACCTATTTCATTCATAACTCAGACAAATGCCTATTCTAGTTTTATTCAAATATTGACAACTGTTTTTATTTGACCAGTAAAGTGAATTTAGTAGTATTGATCGATGTATGTATTCGTTTCGAAATGGATCTAAAATAGTTCATCGATTTCGTTGAGTTTTTGTTTTCAAAAAGATTGAAAATGAGTTGGGATAGAAGTTATCTATCAAAAACGAATTTCAGCATTCGAAATCCGAACTGCATACATAGAATTTAGCTAACCATTGGATTGTATACTATTTTTTCTGGAAAGATAATCATTGATTAAAAACATTCATTATCTTCATAGAGGTTAACTCAACGAATGTTAATCTGAGTCTCCAACTCCATCATTATCAGCTAATAAAAACTCTGCAATAAGGCGAATAGAATTATTTTTCTCTCGCATACAAAGAAATATACTTTTACCTTTTCAGCATCATATATTCAGATGGTTTTAAGTTTTTTTTTCTTTTGACTTTGAGAAAATAATAAAGTCATATTTTTCTTTCTTTCTGACGTTGCAACAACATAGAAAATATTCACGAACATAATTGTAAAGAACATAATATATTGCGAGAAATCGAAAAAAGAAAACGTTTTTTTTTAGTTAATTTCCTTGTTAGCGCACAAGAAAAGAATAAATGAAAGCTTCTCAGCAGGAGTAACTTGAAACATAATTTCACTTGTATACAATTATGCGTTGATGCCGTTGGCAAGAGCGAACAACACATCAGTGTATCTAAGAAGAAGTCATCGAGCGATTACGTTGAGAGTGTAAATTTAAACGACAATAACGATTAAAAAAAGCAGAAGAAGAAATCGAAACGATCATTTGCCATCAGTGCATATTTACAAAGAATAAAAAAGGAACTCAAAAGAGAGAAAGACACAGTTTCTTTTCTACATCGCACAGCAATCAAGACAGTTATAAAATCGTTCAATACGTGTTAACTAATGGCAACAACCTATCGTTCACGTGGTAAGTTCGCTTTGTAAAGGAAAATTCTATTGCTTAATTTTTGTTCTCAATAGTAGAACCTGTACGTCTCGATACATCATCACGTATTGTTCCTTCCAATGATTATTATCAAATGAATGATCAACAAATCAAAGCTCGACAACAAATGGCTCATGTGTAAGTGATTGACTGCGTTTATTAAATTATTATAGGGAAATATTCTTTTTTAGAAATGTTGTTGTAACACAACCGGGTCGAAATGTATGGGAATTTGAACATCCATGGTCAACGACACTTTTTTCATGTTGTACCAACATGAAACAATGTAATGTATTATTGAATTCTTGTTGATTTGTTGTATTAATGTGTACTTTGGTCTTTTTCTTTCAAAGGTTGCTTTGCTTTCTTTTGTCCATGTTGCTTTGAATATCAAGTGTACAAACGAGCCGGAGAGACTGGATGTACATGCCTATGTCCTGCTGCACGATTTGCATTGAGATCGAAAATTCGTACCGCTTTTCGTATTGAGGTAAACATTTTTATTTTATCAAGAAAACTCGATTTTTGTGTAACCTATAGTTCAATATAAACTAGAGATTGAATATTCGGGAATAGTTATCAAAATTTAAGTTTTGAAAACAATAATTTATCTAAACTAAGCATACGTAAGCTCGCTATTCGTACACGTCCAATTCTGTTTAGGGTGATCTATGCAATGATTGTTGTATTTCAACATTTTGCCCATGTTGTACTACTATTCAATTGAATCGTGAATTATATTATCAAGGCCTTTGATTTTGAATCATTCCTATCAGAACACGGATTAATCAAATATATATATATTTATTATCTTCTTTTTTTTTGTTTTTCTTAAACTAATAAAAGAAAAAAAAAGCTTGTATAAAGTTCTTTTAAAATTTATTCGTATGTACAAGTAGTCAAAAATCAAACTTGAAGTTGATTGAGAAAGGCTTGCGCTCGGTAAAGTGATTGACAGGTTTGTCGTTCGAAGAAAAGCTTTTTTAAATTAATTTCAACGCGGGTTAATGTGTGCTTATGAAATAATGTTTCCAACGCTGTCCACATATATGCTTGATAAAGTTCAGTTTGGGACTTTAAGGTTTTGAACCAAAGACATAAATGAACACAGTTGCTTACAAGTGATATAGATGGACGCTATAAAACAGACAAACAAAAATATATTATGAATAGAACATGATGGAACAACTGAAAATTAGAAAAGGAGCAGATACCTTTTCAGGATTTTTTCGAAGCATTGAATGTGCAAGTAGTTCAATAATTATCGGTGCCTTTGATGACAATGATGGTAATTTTTCGTCATCATATTTATCTGGTCGAAGTGTACCATGAAAAAATGGATTTGATTGCGAAAAAAATTCATAACACAGAGTTCCACTTGCCCAAAGATCAGATTTACTGTAATCGAGAAAACGTTTTGAACCGGGTTGACATGTTGAAATCTGGAAAATAAAATCAAATAAAAATACCTCAATTCGAGCTAAAATTTACTTCAGGCGCCATTAACGCAGGATTTCCACCTTTACAAATGTCATCTGTTTGATAAGAAATTTTTAAATCAGGTGGATGATAAAGTGCACAACCAAAATCTGCCAGAACTAATTCACCGGTTTCATTACATATAAGTAAATTATCACTTTTTAAATCTCGATGAGCAATCGAATGATTGTTTAAATATAATAAAGCTTCGAGTAATTGTGCAAAAAGTAATAAACGTTCGTGAGTATTTGGCTGATTCAATTGAATATATTGATTAAATGTTAAATCGTAACGTCGCATAACGATAAACAATGTTTTATTTTGTCCACAACTACCCGGGTCTAGACGAGTCGGAATCGCCATTGGATAGGATGCATGTGCTTCATTTAATAATGGAAATGAATCAACAAAACAGGAATACATCCGAACAACATTCGGATGATGAAAACATTTACGTAGAGGTAATAATTCTTTTTCCATAGCTTTTTCAATTGCTTCAGCATTTGATTGAATACCATAATTAAATAACATTTTTATTGCTAAATTAAATTGGCCAGCTAGAAAAATCAAAGACAGATTGCCTATGAAATAAGTCATGAATTGAGCTTTACCGGGTAAAACGTCGGAGTTGATATCAGATGTTTGCTGCATACTCGTTGACACTCGATATCGAACTAGATAATAAAATTATTTGTTATTGCAATAAAACTTCGTTGGACGACACAGAAAATGCGCCCTTCACATTTTTCTATAACTCAAGGTTCTCTGTGTAAAACTTATTTCCTGTTAGCATCGCATATTATAATATAGCTATACCTCTGATAAGTTGTTCCTATTAGATTAGTTACTAAAAAACAAATAGAATCTGCCAATTCTAATTACTTCCTCTCTTCAACAAAAAAACAACAGCAGGAAGTTTATTCTTAACATTCTATCTCATCAAAAGAAATCACCTTCTTTAAGTGTTAGCTCGTTGAGTTGCTCTTCTTTATTATCATCATTTTGATTGATATCTTCATAGACCGATGAACTATTTGATGATTGGCGTGAAAGTATTTCAGTATCATGTTCAATTGTATGTTTTTCTAATGGCATCGTAGAATTTGTTGATGGCGAACGAAGTCTTGCTTCATATACAGCTGCATTACAACCACAACCAAGTAAACGACCTAGTTCATAGTCGTCGAGTGATGCTCGATTATATTTTTCGTTTTCATCGTTGAATTGATCCACGATAGTAGTTTTCGAAAGAAGATCACCAATTTTATTGAATGTTTCATTGAAACGAAAATTATTGATGGGTCCTTGTTGAACAAATGAATAGCCAAGTAGACCCAAAATAAGACGAGAACTACTTGGTGCTAAGAAAATAAAATAAAATAATAAGTTGCAACTTGAAATCGATATAATCTCTTATCATAGAAATTCCTTATGAGAATAGACGTTTTTGCTGAATGCATCTTCTTTTTATAGTCATTATTTTCTATGCCAATGAAAGCATAAACTACTTTCTATGCATAAGAGGAAGGAAGCAAAGCTAATTTAAACCAGAAATTGTTTCCTACATTAGAAGAAAACTATATTTAATGTTGTAGATCATATTACATTAGCATGATGTACTGCATTCAAAGAAAAAACTGCCACAGTAATAGATTTAGTATTTTTAAGTCGATTTTTTGCCTTCTAGATTTCAAAGAAAATGATTAAAAATACGAACCAGCAAAAAATAATCGTCGTTTTATTTCATTCAAAGCCATTCGAAACGGCATTAAATTCGACATATTTTGTCCATTTTGTGTAAGAAAAATTGAACGATTAATCGATGGAAATAAATAAAATCTTGGGGCATGTTTTGAATAAACCTGATGAGTTTTATTCAAAGGAGGTTTTTGATAAATACGATGGTTAAATGTAGGTTTAAATGGTCGAGAAACAAATGCTCGACTAAGTCGAGCTATTAACGACGCTGTTGCTTTAAATACCATGCTGAAATATTATCTACAATAAATGCAGATAAAGACAAACAAATTTGTGAATTTTATATTTCAAATTTAAAAAAACACAAAAACAACGAATTGAAATAAATCAATGTTTATGATAGTTTTGTTTATCTGATCGTCGTGATTCAGAACGATCATGTATGGTTTTATGTACGTGTAAATGGCCATCTTTTGGTAGAATTTGAACAATACGTTGATTGTTTGGTACGGACTCGGTAGTACGACGTTTTTTTATTAATTGTCTAAGATCGAAATCATCTGAATTTAATTTAACTGTTATTGAAACAGGACGTTCAGTAGGTGGAGACTTTTTATGTTCATCTTTTCGTTTTTTTGAAGGTAATTTATTATGATTATAATCAGAAATCGTCTTTGATTTTTCTTGTTTCAAATGATTTACTATTGGTTGGTGTTCATTTTGTGTTAGTAAATCATCATCTTGAATCGGACAATTAACAATCAATGCATCATCATCATTGAGAATATCTTGTGGAAAACGTTCATCAATATCACCATTAGTTGCATTTTCTTTTGTTTCAAAACGATAATCTTTATCATGTTTATTTAATGAATTTGAACTAATTGAAGATAATGATGATGATGAATATGATCTACTGATGGATGAGCGGCTATAACTAGACCGAGATGATGAATACGATCGTGACGATGAACGAGAATTTCGATGAATTGGTGAACTATCGTGTGTATTCTTTAGAAGAGAAAAAATAATAATAATAATTTCTATAGAATAAAAACAAAACTAACTTTGCGTTTATTAGAATTTAATGTTTTAAGTGCAGCTTTTCGTAGTGCATCTAAGTCATCATCACTATCATCATGATATTTATTATTAGTTGTATTTGTGACTGGATATGAAGTAATCGATTGGGATTTTGTATTATCAAAATAATTTTCTGTTGTAATTGGGTAATATGAGGAAGCCTGGAAATTAATAAAAAAATGGTTAGTCTTTTATGAAAGTAAAATTTTTTACAAAAAAGAAATCTTACCATAGCTAACAAAAATGACAAAATATATGTTGCAATTGTGATGTCACTATTATGATTCGCACGATAGATGGAAAATTTTCTATTTTAAACTAGATTTGACAATAATACGAACCAATCAATAATTAGTGCGTCATTGCTCTATTGTTATATATCGACACCTATCAACAGAGAACCTGATAATTGGGTGTAGGGAGTACAGAAATACGCCTGTCTTCTGTATTTTAACTTATCGATGTCAATGAAAAGTAGCGGACTTATTGTATGTGCCTTTTGGAAAAACAAATGCATAAATCTAATTAGTAAGAACACCAAATGTTCCCATCCAAATGACAACGTGTTTTCTACATGATAATAATGCCTGATAGTATAGCTGTTATTTCAGAGATGTCTCATTATTTTCTTTTGGTTACAACATCAAAATATTGTTTTTCCTTTTTTTTATTCTTGATGAAATTCTCAATGTAACTCACTGGATTGAATTGTATTGTTTTTTTTTGAATATATAGATTATAAATATTATTTTAATAGTTTATACCATTATGAATGCAAATCCTATTTGCTCTCATAGATGTATATCTATTGTTATAGTTTTGTTATTATACAGCTTACATTTTTCTTAGAAACAGTTAGATTTTACTCAAATACAACTTAAAATATAGGAACAAATAATAAGTTGATCAGAGAGATGCGATTCCTTCACTGATTTGCTGCCTATGCCGATGTACATATATATTGCTTTAGAGCCGTAATGTTACGGGCTAGCGGTTTCGAATTCTGATTCTAGCAATAGAATACGAAAACTGCTATCTGTTTATTATCGGTGTACTGCTGTTGGAATAGTCCGACTAATAGCTGAGTGCTATCCATTATGAAGAATGGCCGACTGAATGCTGTTCTTAGCTTGCGTCATTTAGGTGGTCATTCTGTTATATATTCATTTTTTTCTCGATATTTTGACAGACATTAATAAACACACCATCGTCGAAGCTTTTAGGAGAGATGCACGGTCACTAATTATAAATCGATTGAAGTTTCTTCGTTTTAGATTACATAACAAATCCCGATTCATCTTTTATTCTATCCCGCCCGAAGAAATCTGTGCCCTGTCGAATCCAGCAATGATCGGATTTCCAAAAACGGAAATTACGGAAAATTTGAACCTGATATATGAGAAACTCTGTTATTACAAACAAATCGATAATGTCGAATATTGCCAACTCCCGTAATATTCAGTTTTCGAAATTTCCAAAATTTGCGAAAATACTTTTCTTTGGCTTTACGTGCTTTTGAAGATTACGGAAATTTCCTTTTTCTGAAATCTGAACATACCTCACAGCGATGTGCAAGCATCTCAGTAACGCTAACGGATCATCATAATTTGATGGATGTGTCATGATGAAGAAGTCTTTAGGAAAACATGGAATTCTTGAGTTTTTCTAGACAACTATACCATGACCATGCGCTCAGGAATAATTGCGAAACACTGCTGTGAAAATATTTCAAAGATTCGCAGTGATTCCAAAGGCTTCCTAGTGTATCACTTATAATGAGATACCCACGGGTTTCACATGACGAAACGTCTTCTGAAAACATTAGAATCTTTATTTTTACAGAGAGCTGAACCATCACCGATGCTCAGGTATGAATGTAGCATAATATAGTACACTTAACTCAAGGATTCACAATGACTCTAACGAATTCCTTGCGTTTTGCTCATTACAATTTACCACACACTTTGGAGATGTAAAGGTTTTCTGAAAGGATTGGAATTTGTAAGTTTCTGAACATGCATGGTTTTGAAAAGAATATTATGGAATTAGCTGAAGGATTCACAATGATTCCAACGAGTTCCTCTAGTGCCAACTATTTTCAGGTTTCATCCACGTTGGAGACAGAAAAGCATTCTTGAACATTATGATTCGGATACTCTTTGATCTATAGTCGCTCGCTGATATTATCAGAGAACTATTCTTTATTATAATATCAGTGATTGAACGGATTTAAAGCGGCTCTTAATACAGAAATGTGAAAAAAACCGTAAGTGCTATTTTCATTACAAAGGAAATAGCGAAATTTTCCAGGATTCCAAGAATACCGGTTTCGTAAAAATTGGCAGAGGATCGGGCTTCTGAGTTTGTACCTATTTTGTCTGTTTTGTCATTGGTTGAGGAGAATGCGAAAATTTTCCAGCGATTCAAGTTTTCCAGTGGTGCGGCCTTTCCTTTCTCTTTTTTTTGTTCTTTCTTTTTACCATTTTCCAATTTTCTTATTTTTTCGTTTTTGTATTGTAATCATCAATTAAGAAAAAACTTACAAAATTTTCTGCAGAATAGCTATTTAAATGTTTTTCTTACAGAGCACTTCGGTATTTATTTGTCGATTTATCCATTGAATTCGATATTGAACTTTTGTACTCGATGATTATAGCAATCAACGACATAGAGATTACCGTGTTGATCGAATGATAAACCAGAGGGCCCATTGAGTTGACTCGATTGTTCTCCTCGATCTTTTCCACCTACAATGACACTTCCCTGTGTGGCTCCTTTCAACCAACGCATGATTCGATGATTCCCTGCATCAGCCACAGTGACAGTACCCAATTGATCGACGATAACTCCTTGAGGGTCTGACAATTGCATAAGATTATTTCCTTGTCCGTGGCCACCAGCCACGACAATGCCTTGTTTTGCACCTTCCATCCATTTTATCACACGATGATTGCCCCGTTCAGACACATACACTGAATGATCTCGATCGACGAATACGTAGTGTGGGTTAGAGAGTTGATCGAGACGATTTCCACCTCCATTACCACCTGCAACCACTGTTCCTTGAGATTCTCCTCTTTGATATCGTCTCACTTGATTTTTGCTGTTGTCAACGACATAGAGAGATTCATTCTCGTCCATAGTCAAACCCACACTATTGATATTCGAGATAATTGTTTCTCCACTTATCCCATTTCGACGAGGCCATCGAACTACTCTTGCATTTGAGCTATCGCAGATGATGAGACTATTTCCCTCTTTGTCAACAATCACATTTAATGGTTGAGACAATTGATGAGCCCCACTTCCGTGTCCATTTCCACCGGCAACGACTTGGCCATTCGTCGCACCCAATTTCCATTCCACAATACGTCGATTTTGCTGATCAGCGATATAGACAGTTTGATCGTCATCAACATACAAACCCCATGGGCTCGATAGTTGATTGGTTCTATTGCCTTGTCCATTTCCTCCAGCCACAGTGAGACCGTTCTGTTTCCATGTTGCATTTGGATGAATATCTGTTGAACTGCCATGTAGTAGAGTAACTGAACAATCGATAGAAAGAAGAGAGAGGATAAAATTGAAGACAATATTATATGTAAACAATTTGCTGAGTAAAATCTAAGTTGAAGATCAAAGTTATTGTTGCTGAATGAAAAGATGATTAGATTGTTGCGCACATTTAACTGTATATAAGAATCTTATTCTGTCGATAATATAAGATCATCATCTGTGTGCATCTTCTATGAAATAAAATGATGTGAGAACAATTGGTTACTCTGTTCTCTTTGTTGGATCTTCTGCTATCTCGTGTTTAAGTTCGTTTTACGTGTGAGGGAGAAACAACTAGAATAATAGAGTAAACCTCTATGTGCATTTCCCGCGCCGCTTCCACGGATGATGATGATGATAATGTAAAGACATTATATATGTCGTTACATCTGAACATCCTAGTTAATAGATCCTTGTCAAATTTTGAATAGCAGTCACTCTTGGCTGTGAAATTAGAATTGACAAAAATTCGAGATCATGGACCATTGTCCAAAGAACTGACAAATAGAAGTTTAGAACAAACGAAGAATTCGACCAACAAGTCAATTTAGATAGAAGATATCAAGAATAATAGTTTTCGATTTCTATAAGTGCTCGAAGGATTTCAGAAGTAAAAATAAATGATGAAAAGTCAGAAAATAGTGACTCAAGTAATGAATACATGGAAATGCACGAGTTCAGAAGCATGGGATTGCCCTCGTGGACAGCAGCATCGATGGTAATCAATGATAAATGTAGAACAATAATATTGAACGTACAAAAGAGCAACTTTATGTGTGTGAGGGGGGGGGGGAGAATAGTGTGCACACTCTCCTTNCCCCCCCCCCCCCCCCCCCCCCCCCCCCCCCCCCCCCCCCCCCCCCCCCCCCCCCCCCCCCCCCCCCCCCCCCCCCCCCCCCCCCCCCCCCCCCCCCCCCCCCCCCCCCCCCCCCCCCCAATAGTGTGCACACTCTCCTTTATAACATTAGTAAATGTCACGTGTCTTTTGTTTCCAATCTCTGCCGTAGTTCTGTACTTTGATCTCACATTTATTTATTTTTACTTTGTTAATAACTAATGTAGTTAACATTGATGGCAATGAACATGATTATCTATTTGGTCAGTACATTTATAGTAATCTTCCTAGTGCTTTCATAGCATATACATGCTAATCACTATTATCTGCATCCCTCCATCACGTGACTAGGATCTAACGTAAGAGCGGGAAGGGTAACTACTAAAAAATCTCGATTTACACTTACTATTATTGCTTTCTCAAAATAGTAAAATACATATATTCTACCGACACGTTGTTTGGCAAGAGCAACAGGGTTTATGACTAGTAAAAAAAAACGTTTACGATACTTGGATTTAAGGAGAAGGGTGTATTGTTCTACCTGTTTAAGATAGATTTATTTAGCCTTCAATTTAGATTGAGTTGAGCAAATTATTCAAAAGTAATATTTATAAAATAAATTAAATTAGTTGTATTTTCATTGAGATTTGTTTTAACGACTCCTCAGACTGAGCATATGAATTTTATCTCAGAACAAGTGCTGAGAAACCCTACGGAAGGGTAAAAGAAAGAGGTTAATGATTTTCTAACCCTTTAATATCATTGGAAAAAATGTATTATTCAGTGTTTTTTTTACAGTGCAGCGTGTGAGAAATTTTCAAAAGGCAACTTGCTATTTTTAAGTAGCCCTTGGCAGACTATCATTTGCACTGTTTTGAATCTTCTTTTGAAATTTCTTCGCTGAACTCAATCAATTGCAATGCACTCATGCGCCCTTTGTAATTATATTCAACAGCTAATTAGACTTTTGATCAGGAAATTTGACTTCAGTTCTGTTTTTGCTCTCTTTTATATAAATAGTTATAGTCTACTGAGACAGTAGACACAAATTAGAAGCGAATATTGCAGCTTCGAACTCAAATTTTGTTAGATGAAAATTTTACTGCCTGCCGTAACAGATTTATAAAAAAAAAGCTGGCTGTTTCAAATTCTTTTCTCAAATATTCGTGAAATTATACAATTGGCTTTTTCTGGGAAGGCAGATCTAAATTATTCACTGAAGTTTTTTCAGTAACTGCATGCACTTTATCGTCTTCGTCAATAAGTAATGGAATCAAAATGATTGGGGGGAAATATTCTCATGTTAACAGAAGTGACGTCGTGTTTGATATGATTTATAAAAGCTTCGGTAGTTAAACGAGTCTGTCTTGTTCGAAAATTTTCCAGTACCTTGAACGGATCTCATTGATTTACATCATCATTGCGTTTAATTACTATTCACATGAGCATGTCAATACAACCAAACTAATTTCGATTATAACTATAGTACGAAAATTGAAAGATTTTCAGTTTTGCTTATGCTGACATCTAAATCATCCACGATATGAAATGGCTAACTTCATTAACTGACACCTTAAATATCTACATAGTGCTATTGCATAAACATAAGTATAGGCGTTTGATTCACAATTAGAATTGAGGAAGATTGAAGCATGAACCTCAAGCTTACTTCGCTGTTGAGTTGTCGTTGAAGTTGCACTTGCACTGGTTGTTGTAGCTGTACTTGCCGTTGTACTTGTACCTAAAGTGTTCTTTCTTGCTAATCATTAAAGAACATTTATGTAAAAAATTGAGATAGTTTGACATTAAAGATGATGAAGAATTTAGCGTTTCATAACGTTTTTAGCAATGGCTCGGTTTTGCTAGCTGTACATTCCTGAAACCCTTTCAGATGGAACTTCTCATGTAAAAATAAATATCGAAAAAATCAGCTTTAGAGAGGTCAAAATCGATTTGTAACCGATTCTTGAAATCAAGTTTTTTACATGGGTTCACTGCACACTGGAAAGATAATGAATGCAAGTATTGGTAGAGAAAGGAGGTGTATGATCAGGATGTGAATGTCTGCTCTAATGAGGATGCAGGGTTCCCTTGTACTTTCTAGAATAGGTTTGAGTATCGGAATGTACGTTATGACATTAGGATTCCTGTTCTTTCCGCCCATTTCAATATACACATCGAAATTATGTCAACATACTAATATTAGAAGAAATGCATTAACTTGGTACAGAAATTTCGCTGAATCAGAAGGCACATAGAAGTTGCCTGGTCCTGTTCAAACTCCTTGCCCGAGTTCAATTTTGATAGAATAAAAAATTGGCGGTAATTCACTACGGCTGCATTTCAACGTGATCATTTGCAGCTAGGTATTTGCGGTTTTAGACTTACTAGAGATACTCATTAACTTCGAGTATTTAATTTCCGGATATAAAAATATTCTGTCATCACATTAGCAGTGTAAGTGAAAGAGATATGAATTGATATTTGGAAGAGCGGTATCATAATGTAGAAATCATATGTTAGAATTCTTTTTTAGACTACTTGTTATGAGAAAATTATAATTTTTGAAGTCTCCTCTTAGAAAAAAAATTCAATAAACTTGCGAAGGTTGGCGAATGAAGAGAATCATTAAATGGATCTTTGTGAATATTCAAGCAAGCAGTCATTCGTTATCTCCTTTTATCTATGCCCTCCGCCTTTTCCGAATGATCTGCACGTCGAGAAGAATTGAAAAATAACTTCAAGAAAGACTTACATGTAGCTGACTCCGTTGTACTCTTACTTGTCGACGGACAGAGTTGTTCATTGAAACTCGGTACCGGATAACAAATAGGAAAACTATGACATCGATAATGATTAACACATACATGTTCAGGTTCATTACAATTGTTGTTTGAGACTTCGCACTGAACTAGTTCAGAACAAGACAGCAAGAATTGATCGACACAAATGCTAGAGTTAGATGGAGCTGGCCTACGAAAACAAGCACATGCAGAATGCCGCGAACATGTGGCATACTCAATCATACCATCACATGACTGAGATTTGACTCTTACTATCAATATACTAAATAGAGAGTAAGACATAGACAATTAAATAATAATCAAATTTGTGAGACTCAACGAAAGATTGTTCAATATTAGTTGAATAAAAATCGAACGATTTTAGAAGCTTACCTGAATAGTACCAGCATCAAATAACGAATAGCAGTGAATTCCATAGCAATGTTGTTAAAATGAGATTGAATAATGATGCCGCTTCTTTGCAAATGAAACGAATAGCCATCCAGAAAAGAAGATGTTACAACAATGTTTCAACACATGTGACGGGTGCGCCTGGTGAAATGAGCCTCTCAGTATTTTTCGAATAACGCGTTCAGGTTCTCACTTATTTATTTGGTTTTTTTTTCTCTGAAAGATAGTCCCTCGAATTCTCTACAAAACCTAATGCAGACAGTTCTTCAACGAATCATTATGAAACTATATCCAGTCTACACTACAATGCTCCAAAATAGTCCACTTTCAAATACGCATTTTTATAAAACTAATTATTTCACTTTTTCTATTCAAACAGATGCGAGACTCTACTCTCATGCAATTTTCCTCTGTTCTCAGGTTTAATCTCTCTAATAAGGCTCAAAATAAGATATTTGGATAGGATTGTGAGTTGCCATTGATCAATTTTCTTCAAAAACGGTTTGAAACTACTGATCTTCCTCATTCTATGACGCAAGAGTTGCACAAACCTCTTAATAGCCTTATTTCCCTATCAGAATGATAGAGAAAACAGTTATCGTCAATTTGGTATTACATCTGAATGCCTCATCATTGTCTATTTAATGTAACAAACCATAATTGCGTATAATTATACGAAAGCTTCTCAAAACGAGAGTAGTGCCGAACCAAGAAGAGGCTTTTTTCAGATAAGTGACGCTAAAATAAAGTTTTTTGCTCAAACGATAGAGCTTTTCGAGAGCTACAAACTAGCCTAATCAATCCGTTTTCTAAGTAGGGAAAGAGCAATGCAAACTCGGAAATACAAAATACAGTGCTTTGAAAGTGGACTATTTTGGAGCATTGTAATGTAGACTGGATATAGTTTCATAATGATTCGTTGAAAGAACTGACTGCATTAGGTCTTGTAGAGAATTCGATGGGCTATCTTTTAGAGAAAAAAATCAAATACGTGAGAACCTGAACGAGATATTCGAAAAATACTGAGAGGCTCATTTCACCTGGCGCATCCGTTAAGTAGAATAACAGATAGAAAAGCGCATTGTAACTCATTTACGTCTCAAAGATGTAACTAGTCGAAATTTGGGTGAAAAAGCATGATTTGATGAGTTCCAAAGCATTTTTTATATAGGAATTATAATTGAAAAAAAACACACTTGTAAAAATTCAGCTAATTCTTATCTTTTCGGTAACAACACGTTTGAATGATTAAATTTGATATCTCTCACGTGTGAAATAAAATTGTTCTACACCTTTTTCAAACAGAAAGCCTAGACACTTTTACGTGCTAAAACGCCGATTAGAAAACTAAAAGTAAAAAGTGAATCTTGCAATAAGAGAAAAATCTAAATGCGTTCCATATAATACAGTTGAACACCGATAAACTCAACATATTATTGTCAAAGCATCTGCCGTTGAGTATAAGACACTCTCAGTTATTCAATCTGAGCAATTTCTACTCTGAGAAAAATCAAACGGTTGTCTAGAAATGACACAAATTAATGAGCCTCAGCTATTAAGAAATACGAATTAAATGGAAAATTAGCATAAAAAATTTAATTCACTGTAACAAAGAGTACAGTAAATAGAACAATTAGCTTTTGCTTCTAATGAGAAATAATTTTCAAGATTAGATTCTTCACTTGCTTGGTTTGAATAGAAGATTAAAGATGAAGCGAATAAAAGAAAAATCATTACTCAATGTTGTTCTGAAGTTTAATCATAGAAAATAAACGAAGACGATAGTTCTACAAAACACAAAAGTATTTTTATTTCTGAATTACTAGGTAATTATTATATATAACACGTTAGCACGTTAAATTCATTGCGTTCGATACATTAAAAGTTCCATGCGGTTGTTTAAGTACCATAATTGTTATTCGAAAATATATTATTGCAAAAATAATAGTACTAACAAGAACAAGAGTAGCTCCGCCTGTTTGAATAAGAAGAATTTGACATTGAAATGATGTTTCACGTAGTGGTCCATTTAGTTTCGGTATACATCGTTTTTGATAAACATCAATATGCAACAAAACTTCCGAAATCGTAAACATAAAAGCTAAAATAGAGAATTCTGAATTAGATACAATGAATTCACCATAGAAATATTTTTTCTTACCAATAAATTGAACAATCAATACAGCTGATGTTTGCTGACGTTCCCGATCAGTACTGATCACTAAATGAAATTTGAAGAAAAAACCAAACGTACGGTAATTTTGATGTTATTATTTACAAACCAAGTACAATGGCAGCTGCTCCAGCAAGTAGATAAATAAAACCGCACCATAATCCAATCGCAATATCAAAAATTAATATTTCAAGTATAATAACGAGTAGTCCGCCCAATATTTCGAATAAACCTAAAATAGTTACGAATACAACAGGTAGTTTTCTTTGAAATGCAGGTATAAGTGAAGTTTGATGTGTCATCGAAGATAAATTTGATTCATACGATATACAAGCGGATTGTGGAATTTCATTTTCATACAGTGATTGTACAGGCGATGATGGAGCAACAGTTTCATATTCATAGATAACTTGAGATGATGATGATGACGGATTATCGGTATCTAAATTGAATGATAAATGAATCATTTTTTTAAATAGAAACTTACTTGTATACATTGAGCTGTAAGTTTACAGTTTGTAAATCGAAAGTAGAATCAAAATAGTTGTAATGTGATAAACATATCATTCGATAGAACAAGGAACGAAGAAAAATATCGAGGTCCGTCATTAGAAGAACAACGAAAAATGAAATGCACACGTGATTGTGATTAAAGAGGAATAAAATGCGAAGTGTGAACATTTCAATTAGAATATGTTGTGAGACGATCAGCGCCTCATGGCGAGTTCGTCACAATAAATAAAACGATTTATAAAAAGAAAAATAGAATATGTTGTTGTTGCTTTTGTTCTGACTCAATAGCATATGATAAGCCTGGGTGCTTTCTTTCCAAATATTCTCTAATGCTTAAAAACAATATTTTATTTCTCAAGCAATTCAAAATAATATTTTGGCTTACGAAAGCACAGTGTTGACGATAAAATATCAAATTTCTGCACTAGTCCAGTTAATACTTTTTTGTTCTCTTAAGTGAATAACTTTAAATGATATTTAAGGGTATACGTATGTTTCACTAAGCATCTATGAGTTGATTTGTTTTTATATTTGATAGGAAATTCTTTCGAAATGATGTCACAAAATCAAAATGGACTAGACGAATTTGAGTCAACAATAATACCATCGGATCCACTTATTCTCATACCAGCGATAAGTAAGGAAAATTTAGAAAAAGAAACCACTTGGACACGTCGTTTTTCTGGTATATTTTATACGTTATTTGCAAGTTTTCTTTTTGTATCTACAACATTTATAATTAAAAAAATCGGCGTCGATTTACTTGATGCATTACTATTACGTATGATACTTCAAGCAGCAATCACATTTTCGTTTGTTGTATATAATAAATATACACTAGTTGCACGTCAACCACGAGAATTATTCTTACAAATTCTTTGTGCTGCTACAGATGCAGCAGGATTTTTTCTATTTTTTCTTGCCGTACGCTATATTGAATTATCAGATGCTAATACATTGGCTTATACGCGAGTCGTTTGGACAGTTGTTCTGAGTGTGATAGTCTATCGTGAACGACCATCCATAGGTACGTTATTGGCTTTACCACTGACACTTATCGGCGTTGTTTTAGTGACTCAGCCAAGTTTTCTTTTTCCATCAGCACAATCATCCGCGAACACTGTGAATTATAAACTTCGTGTACTTGGTTTTATCATGGCTATAACATGTGCTTTAACATCAGCATTGAATGTTTTATCCTATAAACAACTGATATCAACATCGAAACAGATTAAACCAAGCGTCATTAATTTTCAATTTTCATTCACTGTCTGTTTATTGCTGATTGCCAATCAATTCTACAAAGTATTCTATCTTAAATCAATAACATCGTTAAGCTATTTTATCTCGTGGCCATATCTATTATCATCCATCGTTTGTCTTATTACTATTCTTGGCAGTATATTGATACAAAAAGGTATCAAACGTGAACATCCAGCTGTTTTCTCATTGCTTACTTCGGCTGATATTATTTACGCATTAATATTACAAAATATATTTACATCTGTACGATCAAATTTATATGCTCTGCTTGGCTCAGCACTTATTATATCTAGTGTCGTTCTAATTGGAATATCAAAAATAATGAATGAACGAGATAGACGTGATAAAATAAAACGCAATAATAATGCGAATAATACGGATGAAAAATGTTAAGAAAATAAATGTTTACAGCTTGTCCGGCTAACCGTCGACCAGATTGATTAAAGTAGAAGCTGAGTATTTTTAGGAACTCGTAACATGGTATTATAGGACATGCTTTACTGTATTACGAAACTGATTTTGTTTTATCTTTTCGTTTAACAGACGGAAAAAATATTAAAATAAAGTCCTGATATGTTTTGCAAAATTTTTTGCTGTTTTCGTACCTGCAAAGAAAACGATCGAAAATGGCTAAAAATGCTACTGAGTCTAGAGTAGTACTATATATTCTGAATGTGCATAGTTGGGTCTTTCTTCTTCCACAAAGTTCATATGGATACGTGGTTGCTAGAAGAAAACGAAACTACTTTAAAAGGTTGATAAATCTTGGGGTGAGTGTGTTACCAAAAAGGTCTCTTAGTTTGTTTTATGCTACAACTCCAAGGAATTGTCTTGCAATTGCTCATGACACTTCGATAACTTTCTACGACCTATCCAACAGTCGGCTTTGATTCCGGATATTTTTCTCTTTTTGTAAAAAAAATGGTAACGCACTCACGCCAGATACATTTTAGTTTATAATGTTTTTTTGACCTCGAGATTGATTACACTGATTTTTCCAATAGTACAGATCCCAGTGTTATTACTATAGTGACAACGAGAGAGAACCTCTTATATCTACAACAAGGCAAGAGAACTCACAGAAAACTATTATCATGATAGGAATATTTTGTTTCGAGCCTGCAAGTACTAAAAAAAACAAGAAATAGTACTTTTGCTATTCATATTGAGGGATGTCCGGGATCGTTAGGAATTGAAATTGCTAAGCAAGTACGCGTGTTTTTCATTCGTTCTCATATTAAAGCATGAAAGAAGCAAGATACTATTGAAAAAGAATTTCTTCGGCTTGAAGCCCTTAAGGTCTTCTGGTTCACCGAAACTTCAAAAGTCCATACAATCGAAAAAGAGACTCTTTATGCTAACTTAGTACTAATAAGCTATTTTCAATGATCAATAGCATATGTTAAACCCCTAGATACCAAAAGTATTTGAACGCTTCCATTTCTGGACTGTTCTACAGTCTGAATTTTGAGACATATTCAATTTTTGTTCGATAAATTTGGTTCGAAAGTGGCATTTAAAACATTTACTTTTACCTTTTAGAAGATAGAGAGACAGTCGGTGACATTGTATGCAATACTTTATACATCTATTATAAGAGCCTGTCTCTAGTATGAAATGTGTTCTTTTTTTCTTGGGCTCTATTATCTCTGTTTGAAGAGCGTAATGGATCATATTCATAATTTAGCGTAAAATTCATAATAGGTCGAAAATGAAAGTAAAAGAGACCTTCCTCAGTCTAGAACTTACAATAGACAGTAAACATTTCTCAAAAATAAATGGTCAAAAATCAAAGAGTGAGTGCGTTACTTTAATATTTATCCAATAGCTCTTCACCGACATATCAGATCTCGAAACTATTTTGCTACATGGAAAGTCTTAACTGTCCTCTATAAAATCTGCTGCAGCAATCATATTTACAATTGAACAATTCGCAAAAATTTCAGCAGCTCTAACGTCGCCCTAAAAAGAAGGGGTCTTTTTTGTGAGTACGCTATTTGCATGCATTTTTAATATAAAAACGGCAGCCCAAAGTCAATTAGCACGAAACTTATACATTTTACAGTGCATCGTAACATACGTATATTCTCAAAGTTTCAAGGCTCTAAGCTTTGTTGTTGCTAAAAAGAAGTCGGTCAAAATTTGGCAAAACGTGAGTGCGTTACTAACGGACAAGCTCTTTAGTTTTTCTTTGAAGGTTGCGATAGTTGAATATTTTCGATAGATTGTCCTTTAAATTTTCTTGGCTTCGCTAGATTTTGAAATGACAACAGTAGATAGACAAACAGGTAATAGTTATCCCGTCTTTACTCTTCGTTATAAATATTCTCATAAAGCAAACGGATATGCTATGTCGATTCTAGATTAAGACTTATGAATAATTCGAATTTGTAAAAGTTATTTTTTCTAATTCTACATTTGAAATACAATAAAAAATATGAAAAGAAGAGAAAAGAATGGAATTATTCTTTATTTTATTGTTGTTTTCTTTGAAATTCTTGTTGGTCTGTTCAAATTAGTCAATCTGATTCATAGAATGAAATAGCATTTTCAACAAAATAATTATAAATTTGTTTTCGCATCGAATCAACATCTTGATCAAAACCAACTAATGTTAATTGATTTTGTTTGACTTGCAATAGAACACGCCGTCGGCGAAAACCACCTGGATTGGAGTAAAGATCGCGTACATATGCATGCCAAGAATCACTTGCTAAACAACGTTTATCATCTTTATCTAACATTATCGAGCTAACACAGATGTCATGACGAAGAAAATCATGTGCACGATCACAATTTTCGCGTGACAAACCATATATAACTAGTTTATGATGACTACTCGTTGTTGGTGAACCACGATTATTCGAGCTCGATACTGGAGATGTTGAATTTCGTCGATGATGATGATCAGTAACACGTTCGATTTCATAAGCACATACATGATCGGCGCGTGCTAGATTTTCGACAACTATTTCAACTGATTATAAACAAAAAATATATAAAGCATAGAGAGAGAGAGAGAGAGAGAGAAGGGTTTTCTATTACCTGTGTCAGGATTCGATAGAAAAACCGCCATTTCTTTCCCTAATTTAAAATGTTTATGAGTAATGCCATTGAGTATTGACTCGAAATAATTTTTACAAACATTTACTTGATCAAGTGGACCCCGAAAAATGATACGTCGACCTGTTCGATCAATATCAATATTTAAATTCGCATACGTACGTCGTGATAGATCAATGAAACGTTTTGATAGTAAGTCCATTTGATATAAACGTAAATTCTCAAGACTATCATCGATAGTAGCCATAGATGGTTGTGAAAATGCTGGCGGTGGAGCTAATTCAGCATTGTTAAGACTTTGTTTCGACGGTGACGATGATCGAATCAATAACGATGAGCGATGATTATTTACTTTTGGGTCGCGTGTAGCACTTACCGGTTTGCTACGGTACACAGCATCGTTCAATGGTATATGATTTGCGCTTGTTGTACGCGCCGTAAGCATATCGGTGAGTTCGCTTAGTGCACGATCTAAATCATCTCTTAATGCGGTTACAACAATATGATCTTGTTGACTATTCAACGGTGCTAATTGCATCAGACGTGTATTATCTTTTAATGAAAGGTCAGCAAGTTGTTCGGATGTGATCGATGGGATTTTATTATTATTCCATGGTACTTTATGTACAACAAGACGTTCATTTAGAAATTGTTCAACTAGCTTTTCAATATCTTTGGTCCATTTCAAACGAAGTTTGACTGTTAAACGGGATTCAGTAAAACTTATTTCTATGGCACCTTCCGTTTGCAGACTAATATGGCCATTAAGTGGTTTCAATTGTTCACGCAGTTCATCCAATAGTGGACGATTTTTAAGTAAAAATGCATAACGTATATCACTTGATGCGCGATAAAATATTGGATCAGGCTTTTTACCAACATTCGATGCATCAATAAATGGTTCAATACCCATATGAGCATAGAATATTCTTACATCGAGACGTTGACCATGTATTAAATGTTCACGTTTTACAACTCGACACACATCTAGATCATTCAGAAGAAAAAAAGAATTCTAATCTTGTCTATCTCTTTCTCTCTTTAGTAACCTTTATGATCGGCAAATGTGACTAGTGCATGTTGATGTTCATGATCAAGTGAAACGTCGACAACTAGTCCGCCATCACTGCGACGTCGATTTGAAAAATATAATTCAATAACATCACGCGATATATCCGCCGGCAGATTTCTTATCATGACAGTTGTTGGTGATGTTACTGCAGCTAGTGAAATTTCCGAATCATTTAATTTCGTTCGAGTTCCATGCCGACGACGTACTTCAGCCATGTCTTGATGAAAAAAGAAAAAAAAAAAGATATGAATTTTTAATTATTAAAATTACCAAGATCAGTTTTAAATGTAACCATAACAGTTGTATCTTCAAGATTTGAATAGTCAATTCTTTCGATTTCAGTTTCACCAGATAGATACTCTAAATAAAGTTCGAGATATTCTTGAATGAGATCAATTGGTAAATTGAATAGAATCAATCGTCGTAAATCAATATCATGTAATTGATTATGATTATGGTTGTGATTATTAATATTATTATTAATTGATTTTGAATTTTTCACTGGTGGAGCACTTGGTCCGAATACAGTTGGATCGATTGGTTTAGCTGATTGAGGACTTCCAATAGCCACTGTTGGATATTGATGATAAACCGGTGGATAACGGTTTTGAACAACGGCTGGTGAGACTTGTTGCATGATTAATGGGTTAGACAAATATAAATATATTTCAACGTAGTCCTCTTCTCGCCTTCTTTTTTTTTCTGTCGAATGATGATAATGTTAAAGGAAAGGCCCTCGTTTTAAGTAAACGAAGATAGTTGAACCGTATCGCAACAACGCATGTAAAACGTAGTTGAATCGTGTCTACCTCTTTTTTTCGCTTCATTTTTCTTCTTTTACATAGCGACTATGTCGCGTCTTGTAATAAACAAAAAAAAGAAGAAACCTCGCGAAAAGGGGAGGTTGTTTGACTGAGCTACTCTACTCTATGTATATACACACGCCTACATCTGATTGATAATTGAAGGACAACGTGAGGACACTCATTATTGTGACGATATCCATTTTTAATCAATTACAGAGCCATTAAAATAGAGATAGTCAACCTCTTTTCTTTTTCTTCTTATTCTCAACTATGAATATTCTATATAAATTGATTGATTCATACTGACTTAGATAAAGGACAAGAAAATATTATCTATCAAGGAATCTCTTATACATATATATTGATATTGATATACGCGAAGGATTTCCTTGAATATTTTAAGAATCACACAAAGAAAAAACTAGATACTAAGTTGAATATATTAAACTTTAGTAGTATAACATTAGAAGTCATCATCATCAATATTGATTCAAAGGAAATTATTATTCGTATTCACTTTTGCCCATGGCTATATGCACATATTGATATTTACTCGAAATTTGAAAGAAAGCAAAACCGCTTAATGTGCCTGACGCGCAGGTAGTTACATCATAAGCTTATCAAAGCGTAATATCAACTGAATCGATCTTTTCAGAACCAGAAAAAAGGTACGTTAAATACACAAAACCTCAATAGAAAAGAGAAAAAGCTTTTCAGACAACAAATTATGATTTTTTTTCTTTTTTTATTTAACTGATTGCTTTGATCTGCTCGTCAGTCTCGATGGTATATACACAGGCAGACATTCGATGATTCGCATGTTAACCGTCAATAGAATCGATGCAAGCAAACCAAATTTACATGAGAAAAATGTTCGCCTAAGAACCAAATGTTTTTTCATGATTGGAAAGCGACACCCTCTCCCTCTCCGCTTCTGTTAAGATAGCCTTGAGTATTAAGATTTATTGATTACTTCACTCCTTTGTAAGACTGAAAATAGTCTATTGCATATATTTGATATTTTTGCAAATCAACAAGATTGATTAGGTTTTTTCTTTGCAATAGAATTTAGTTGTTTTCAAATAAATTTTATCAAAAAAAGAAAAATTAATTGAAAAAAGAAATCTATGCGTAAAAACTATCGTATGTCCACAAATCATCCGAATCGATTCATTCTATCAAAAGTATTCGCACCTTATTATAAATAATTGACTCTCTTCACGTTTTATATATGACAATATACGATCAGTACATTGAGTGACTGTTTCCAGCGTTACATACGGTGAAAATACTACATGTAATTCAAATCCTGGTGCCAACTAAAATAAATGGATAGTAAAATATGTCTTTTTGTTATGTTTTTTCTTCTACTAACCCATGCAAGTAAAGATTCGTATTCGGCTTTGAAATAGACAATTTTTAAATTGTGATTCCAATTATGAAGACGTCCGTAAACATAACGAATCAATTCAAATAATCTAACATGTTGTTCATTGGTTACATAAGGTTGTAATAATTTCGATGATATATATTGACTTAAACCACGTGATTTATAGGCAAAATATCGCAAATCACTACAAGCAATTTCATCTGTTAAAAGTCGAGTTTTATCTAATGCAAGTTTTATTTGTATAGTTAAATTTTGTTTTCGTAATTTCTAAAATTAAATAATTACGATATTTGTTTTTTCTCCGAAAAAACATAATCTCACTTCAAGAATAACTTGTTTAAAATCAGAAAGTATTTGAAAGTGTTCGGGATTAACAGTTAATAAAACGAGACATACATCACAACTATCATCTAAATACGATATATGCGCATGAAAACAACCTCTAAAACAAAAGAAATCATTTTTGTTGACGAATATTTATTTGATGTCAAACCCAGGGTCAAATCGTGGTAGACATACTGGTACCCATGATTCAACACCTTTAAACGCATCTGTACTATTAACAAGATTAATCAATAAATACAGATCCGATGGATGTAGATGATAGTTTCTTAAACGTGCTATTGAAACAAGTTGACCATGAGCAAGTATTATAGCAAATAACATATCCTAAACATTTTTATTTTTGTCAATCAAAATGCGTTTACTCGATCTATGAACGAAAATTCTTACTTGTTGTCCGCGTATTGTTTGCGCAACAGTTTGCCCAATTTGACCTCGTATATTTGCAGGTAAAATTAAGCATCTAGCCGATGTCATAAGCATGCCTAAATCATGTTCATACATATCAATAATATTATGTAATAATTTTCTTTCTGCGTTTGATAACCAACGGCGTATATCAAAATTTGGCTGTACATTAAATTTTTGTTTTATACGACTTAATGTCAATGTACTTATTATTTGATGATATACGTATGTTAATTGTTGAAGAAGACACATTGAATGTTCATTGGTATGTGTGACTAAGACAAAAACAAATGGTTCTCGATGTAAAAATGCTATACGACAAGGGCCCGCTTTTAAATAATTCAATCGGCTTGATTGGGCTATTTCAGCAAATGAAACAAGCGTTTGCATTACGCCCATTAATGTTACTAATTGATCCTCATCACCGTATCTACGAAATAAAAATAAGAATTATGTAATAATTCATACGAAAAAAAAATCAACCTTGTAAAAACTGGCTTTCCATTTTCACTCAGAATAAACAAATGTTTAACTCGACTTTTAAGTAGATTTAAATGTAATTCATAGTTATCGTCATTTTCTTGATTACGAAGTTCATCGGTGCTATTAGTTGCAGTTATTGGAGTGGATGCTGTTTCATTTGTTGTTATATCATCCTCAATTGAATCTTCAGTACCTGTCTAGACATTGCTAAGGAAAGTAACAATGTAATTTCAAAATGAAACTATTTTTACGATATTTGGAGAGTCTATTGTCGATGGTTCGGCGACAGAATTTCGTCGAATAAAGTCTATTAAACCCGATTGAGGTTCTTGTTCATCATCGAAAAGTGCAGGTTCATCAGTGTTTTGTGTTAGATTTCCATAGGACGGTAACGATTCTAATCGGGATATTAATTCATTGGAATTCGTAAGTTTTGTTGATATCATAAAATCTACCATAGTTATCAATGTTTTCTATACAAATTAGAGATTTACTGGTTCGTCATTCGAACATGAATCTACAAAATAGATATTTATTTACTCACACCGGAGACCTCATATATTCGTGTGTTGTGTAAGAACTACAGATAATAACAATGAATAGATACCAAACAAAGTTCTCTCGATAAGAATGAGTAAAGCAGCAGATTTTTGGTTAAATGGTAAACCGAAGTCAAGACATCTGATTTGTACTTCTAGGTAACTGTTATGGATGAGACTGTATAAGAAAACGTTACAGATGAACTATTGAATATGAGTTTACCAGTTAGGTCATAAGAGATAAAGCATTGCATTTCAAGTTTTTTTCTTTTTAATAAATATTAAAAACTGTTGCATTTCTTTTACATTCGTAGCCTTTTTAATCGATCAGATTCGATTTTTTTGCAATCATCAACTTGAAAAAAGATTCTTGTCTAGTCGTCAAGGCAATTATCTCCTAATATCTATGCATATGAAAGTCTGAATAACTATTTATTCATTTGTATGTGACAAGTCGTTAATAGGTCATTGCATTCAATTTAATGACAAGGTCTAATCAAACAATACCGAGTGCATCAAGATCATACGGAGCCTATTCGTGCATTGTATTTTACTGTAAACTACGTCGGTTTCTTATGGTCGTATTTAATTAGACGACAGCGTAAAAACGATCGAATACAGTGTCATGTTTGTATTTTATTTTACCGTAACTATTATTGACGTCTTTTCGAATTTCATCTAAATTGCATGAAATTACGTCGTCTGTTGTTATGACAATTTTAGTCTTGTATTAAAAGCTTGAAATGGAGAGACGAAAAAACAAGCGAAGGACACGTTGCTGTTAATCTGTAGAGACAATTTTATTAAAAAGAAAACGACAAACTCGATCTCAGTATTATAAGAGCATTTTTTTCTTATTGCAACATCGTCATTCACGCTTTCAAACAAAAAAATATTCAAGTGATGAAATGTTGTGCTGAACATTTACTGTAATCAGATCAGCACTGTTTGTCTAAGCCTATAAATAAGTATTTTAAGAACGAACTTTGTGATTAATATTTCTGTATTTTCTAGTGCAAACATAGTAGTTTAGGTGTATGATGCGTCGCCTACAAGAAAATATGTTGTTAAGTGAAATATGAAAAACATTGTTGAAAATTTTTAATCACTAAAAAACGAACTATTTTTTCCCTGCACAAAATACAAAAATAAGTAACTAAAATGGATACTTGACCCGTTATTAGTATGAGCAACATAAGTATTCTTGTCAAGTTTTTTCGTTTTTTCTTCTTCTTAATGTTGTCGCATGTACACAATATTATAAAAATGCTTGTTTTGCACAAAACATTTTCAAATCTATTCACTTCTAAAAAAATATGTCTTCTAAACGACAACAGCTATCGTTGAAAATATCGAATTGGACAGAGCAAAATGTTCAAGTAAGAAAATGTACACCGAATATTGGTGCAATGCCCAAGGATGCAAAACAAAATGTTATGTTAAGCCGACAATTTTTTTCTAATATGATCAATTTGTCATCGGAACGCTTTCGTAAAATTTCACGACTTGATCATGATAAGAAAAAATTTCTTCTTAATCAACGAACAAAAGCTGAAAGAGGCATGCCTGGTCTTCTACCGTACGTTTGAAATATCTATAGAAAAAAAGCATTTTTAAATTCAATTCTATATTTATTTAGATATATTGACCCATTGATTGAAAATATCAATAATGATAGATCATCATCACGTCGATCGAAAAACAATGAATCCCTATACTCATCTTCATTTCAATCATTTGCAACAATGTCAAATACAAAATCTGAATTTTCGTCTGCATTAAGACAGCAATCCCCTAACAAGAAAAAAATACCACCACCAACACCTCAGAAATATTTTGATCGACCAGAGAAATCTGTTGAACGAAAAACTTCTTTAAGTCACTCAAAACATCAATATCATAATTCAAAAATTAAAAATCATGTTCGTCCAAATTATAATGATTCATTAACAGTCGACGACCTATTTGGAGAGCTTGATGATGATGATGATTCTAACTATTTTTCTCCGCTGCCTGAGAAACCTAAGAGCGCAACAAAGGACAAACGTTTTCGTCAGTTGATTCATTTATTTTCTGAAGTACATGAATGTGATCCCACAAATTTAAAAACAATCAAAAATGTTATTGAATCAAATTCGTCGTTACGAAATGAACAAAAACATTGGCAAACAATCAATATACAAAATTCACCCGAAATGGATATTGAAAATCATGAACAATTATCTACAGATGAATTCTATACTAAAACAGACGTTTACTTGATTGACATGACTGCATGATTGAATTGTACTGAGAACAAAAAAAAAGAATAAGAATAAGAATAATAAACTTATTCCATATGATTTTTTTAGTTAATAAATAGTAATAAGAAATATAAATATTGTTCATTTAAAATACAATAAAAATAAGACAATACTCTTATCTATGTGGTATTGTTTGTTGATTACTAATCGGTTTAAATCATACCCTTTCCGATGGGAAGAGGAAGAATGTAGAGCTCTTCGTGTACAATGAGTCATCGCGTGGGATAGGAAAGAGTTCCCTCTCCCTAAAATCATGATGATTCCCACTCAATCGTATTTGATACTATATATTTTTGGTAGATACGATTTCATTCAATGAAAACAAAAAGGTTGATTACTATTGAGTTCCCTTTTATATCCATTTCTCGAAATCTATAGATTATCACCTATGCAAAAACTGTTAAACTGGCGATTATTGGGGAACTGAAGCTATCATACATTTTTCTACGAAGACTAATATCTTATCGACTGGATAATACAGATTCAGTAAACAATTTGAAACGGTTGCACGCGCGTGGCTTCGAAGATGTACCATTGGATACAACAACTACGGAAGATGTGACAAACAGTAAATGATATATTCTGTTATACTCCTACGTTATATACGGTATACAAATCTACCAATGTGTTATTTTCTTCAGAAACACTTTTTACTTTTAATATACGCTAGAATTTTCATTTGTTGTTTCTTTTGTCTGTATTCAATAAAACAAAAACAAAAAGACAATCTTAATAGAATTAAAAAGATCGTTCATACGTATCGCAATATATATTCTTCTTTTTACGACAAGACAAAAAAAAACACTAACATAAGATAAAAACAACAATAACAAACGTTAATCAATCATTCCGGATATTGATGTATATTGCACGATTATTTAGTATATTTTCCCCATATATGTAACATGAATACACTTGCAATAAAAATTAAACTCATTACAAGAACTGGTACGGGGCCGACTTTAAGACCTGGTGAATCTTCTGTATAGAAACGCCAAACACCAGCGCTGGCACCACCGCCAGCAGCAGGTCGACTACGAGCTGTTGTTGTTGTTGCTTTACGTTGACGAACACCAGCACCGCTACCTGTTGTTCGTGGTCCTGCTGATTTACCTGAATCGCCTTTACCGACCTTTAAACAAAAATTATAGATTTAAATCAGGCGTAAATATTTAATATACATTCTAAATGACTACATACAGTTGTTCCACTTGGTGAAGCTGGCATGGTTAGTTAGAAGAAATAAATGAGTGATTTATTACGAAGTAGATTCGTATTTGAAGGGTTGCAAACGCACAGATCGAGTAAGCGACCGTTGAGAAAATATGGATTCAACTACAAGTACACGTATGTATTTCGTTTTTAATCCAATCACATCAACGAAGTCTGCGTGTCATAGAGAGAAAACAAAAGAGGTCGCTAGAAAAATAAATGTAGTCGACACAAAAAAAACATGTCGCATATATGCTTTTGAAAGTGATGCGTTATATTAACCGCACACATATGTGAGCGACACCTCATGAATTAATAATTTTTACTGTGCAATTTAGATATATAAAAGAGATTTGTTTCATTATTTCATTGGAGGATTACTTTTTTTGGTGTAGACGCCTGTTGAATTTAGACAGAATTAATTTTGACGGATTTCTAGTGAGTCTGAGCCCAGGTGAATGAATCCGACGAGCCGACAAAGTGCCATGAGATTCCGGGTTAAGGAACGAGTAACGAATCCCTAGCGTTGAAATCCGGTGAACATCCGACCAAATCCAACAACCGAATTCGATAGGAATTTTAGAAGTCGGATTCCAACGAGGTCCTAAAGAAACCTATCGAGTTTTCACTGGTTCCTGCAAGAATCGATCGGATTCCAATACTAGGGATCCATGAGTGGGTCCGCAACCCGGATTTGCTTAGAATCCGGCTGGATGATGATATTACATCTGAGTATATGAATGTGTAAACAAATGATGAAATCAACGATTTACGATGTTATTTCAAGTCTGGCATTGAAGCATGCAAGGAAAGTATTAGGAATGATAGTTCAAATGATACGATCGAAAGATCATTTATTGAATTAACAAAATTAGTGAATAATGTATTGACAAAAATTACATTTGCTTTTGAAAATATGAAGGTGAGTTAATTATGTGTTGAGGAATATTTACGTGTCTTTTTTTTATACCATTAGGAGGATATGAAAATTCTTAGTAAAAGAGTCGATGACGCTGAGAAGCACACATTGCCGGCGTTGAAAAGCAATTTCAAATTTATAAAGAAGAAATAACAATTTTACGAAGCCGTCAAATGGAAAACGACCGATCATTGTTGCTCCGGGAACTATTTAACAATCCAAGGACCATTCTAAAAGAATTAATTAGAGGGGCCCGATTACCGTTAAATTATTTAGATACAATTTATCACAGTGATTTCGATGAACAAAATTTTGATATGAAAGATGGAACATTTTTGTCATGTTCAATCAAGGAAGTTGCTGGCCAGATCGGCTTAAGTCCTGGTGAACTAATAAAATATCCACGAATTAAGCAACAATCAATTGTAAATGACCAGATAAGGGAATTTGCAAAGCTTCATATAACCGATGAAAATTATGATTTGTTGAATTTTATTGCAAAACAACAACTTCTCGTTAGCTTCAACGAACCGGAGCATAAAAAATTACAAATAGTTTTCGAAAAAATTTATACAATACTAAACAGGCTCAGATATGAAGGCTCCACTATTTATTCAATGAAATAGATATTAGACGTTTTCTTTCATTTGAATTTCTCAGTAATTCAGGTTCTTTTTTGTATTTTCAGTCGTGGAAAACATCAACATCGATTGAATCCAAATGATCATGTACGAGTGTTATATGATGACGCACAGGTAATGCCAAATTCTATTGTCCATTATCATTATCATTTGTCTCTCTATTTAGTTCTATGGGGTAATATTGGATATATTTAATTCAAAAACTAATAAATGGAGAACGGTTTTTGATCGTCGAGAATATGCATTTGAATGGGTGATGGTTCATCGCATATTCAAAAGGTAATAGTTACTGTTGTATGTCGAGAACTGTTTCATCTTGTAAAAAAAGAATTTTTTATTTTGAAATAAAGCTTGAAAGGCCAGTTAAAAGATACTTGTCATTATCTAATCTAGTATAGTTCATGGGGAATTTGAATTCAAGTTTCTGAGATAAACGTTTTTTATAGGAACATGTGGTTTGTTTCACACCATTTTGCCTTCAATGTGCTTGATAAATCCATAATAAAAATGATTTATCTATAATATGCGCTTGATACTTTTCAGAAATTAATCTTCACGGAGCTTTTTATTACAGCAATCAAAAAATTACATTAATATAATTTCAACTATCTTTGAAACCACAAAGAATTTTTCATGCTTTGAAAATAAAAAGAATTCAGTTCTTTCCTTCAACTCATATTTATTGAAAGCGAAAATACGACATACACAATAACTCATGTACACAATAAAAACAACAATTACTGCATGGCAGGTGTCGGTAATTTTGCGTCCAATTGGACACCAGATCCAGAATATCCTTAACAAAACAAAACAAAAAAGGAATTTGAACAATACTAGTTTTGAATATTTCTTACCGGTACCGCCGCGTTGCATCGGAATAATATCATAATCAGTTAATTTGGCACCGTTGATTGGGTCAATCATATCCAATTTAATTAATCGATTAACACAATCCATTGTAACAACATAACCCGATGTTCGTAGAACAGCGCACGGCACAGAATTGCCAAGTACATCTCCAGTAACAGCACAAACATATCGATCACGTACGGCTACTAATGGTCGGTTTTTTTTATCAGCATTATTTGCTAATTTAAATTTAACATCAATTACATCTTTCATCGATATTGGTTTGCCCGATATTGGACAATAAACATGTTGATCGGGCTTTATTAATTCCGTTTTTTTTGCTGCTGGTGTTAATGCTGGAACCCAAAAGCTAGGCAATTGTGCAGCTTGATTACCTACCATATTACTTATAGTTGATGCTGTTGACGATGGAAGAATTTCATCGAGATTATCATCATATGTTGATATTCGTGTCGATGTTGATGACGGCGTTGATTTTGGTGTTGGAAGATATGATGATAATGATTGATCTTGATGTTTAGATGATAAAAGATTTTTAACTGACTGATTAACAGAATATGTTGCTTCTTTCTCCAAGAATTTATTTATCTTTTTCTGATGATCATTTGCGTTTTGTTCTTCGACTTCTTGTTGTTTACGGTCAAGTTGTTTTTGATATTCACGAAGTTTTCGAGCATTGAGCTTTTTTTGATGAATAATATATTCTAAATTAGAATCAATCAATTCTATAATTTTTCTTTCATTTCGATTGACGAAAATTAGAATATAGCTGATCATAGCGTTCCTCTCATGTCATACAAAATTGAAATTTCTCACCAAGTATAGCTTGTTTATCAAATAAATATCCATCTTTCGTAATAACTGGATCTATGCATGGTTGTAATGTTAAATTACAACAATCAAATTCTTTAATAGCATCTTTACTAAGACGCATTTGTGTTGTACCATAACCACCTGTTGATGAATCCTTATGTTTTTCATGATAAGTATAAACAGCATTTGCTGTTGAATTTTTCGAATGGCGTGTCATCTGAAAACTAAATCAAATCGTATACATACATATTTATAGATTTACAAATAAAGACTAATCTATTTTCTTTTTGTTCTAATGAAAAGGATTCGATGAAAGTACAGTATTTACAAATGACGGTGGTTGATGAATAGTTTTTATTAGATTTGTTTCATTTGTGCGTTGTTTGGGTTGATTTGCTGGTAATTGTAATAGTGTATTTAGTATACTTGTTGTTGATGTTGGCAGGGATGGAGAAGGAGGACGAGGAGGAGGAGGAGGAGGAAGAGGAGGAAGAGGTGCTGCTGGTGGTAATAGTAGTGTTTGTTTGTTTTGTTTTTTAGTCGTTGATTTAGCAGGACGTTTTTCTGGGCCAGGTGCCCATTCCTTATCGTCTGTTGGTGGTAGTGGTGGTAAATTTTTTGTTCCTTTACGTCCTCGTTTTGTTGGTTCAGTTTTTGGTGCACGGCCATTTTCTAATGATGTGTTTGTTAATGTTGAACCTTTGCGTTTTCGTGTTGTTGTTGTTGTTGGAAGAATACTATTTAAAAATATTGAATTTGGATCGTGTTCAGGTGGAATAGTTAATGTTGTTGATGTATGATCGTTGGAATTTAAACCCATATAAATAAAAGGTTCTTCTAAATTGAAACAACAGATTATTTATATAGTTGAATTCTTGTTTGATTTACCTGAATCTTCTATGTATGGTGATGTAATAGGAAAAACACGATCGGGTTTTTTCTTCTTATTTTCTTCGTCGATTTCCTCGTGTTGTGTTCGACTTGGTTTTGATGATAATATTGTAATAAAATCAAGCATTTCTTCCTAAAAATCAACGAAATAAATTCTTATCAACTCAATAGATATCATACCATGATTAATTTATCAATTAATTGTTGTGTTAACCGAAAACGATATTTTCCATTTTCCGACATAAATAATTTATCATCACATTGACCTAATTCAATTAGACCATTACGGCTTTTAAGTCGTTGCCGATAATGATCGATTTGATTTGAATATTGTTTTTCACCGGTTATAAATAAAATAGATGCATTTATTTGAGTAAAATCATTCTATGAATACAATCGTAGATAATAGTTTAATTCATATTATTCTATTACCTTTGATTCTTCAGATAGGGCTTGAAATGGTGGAGACATACATATAATTGACGAAACAGAACAAACCAGTGCAGCTTTCAATGCAAGAATACAACCGACATTCCAACCAAGAAACATTATATGGTGATTTGGATAGAGTTGACGGATCTGAACGGAAAAAAAAATGATTTTCTCTCCAAAATCTATTTTACGAGCAGCTATTTTTCTATGCATTATCTAATACAGAAAAAAGAATTACTTCGTTAAATTTTGTAATTATATCTTCATAAGCCGTTTGAATTTGGGCTTGTTCTGATTTATTATCTTTTTCGACTGCTGCCGAAAGCATAACAATTGCTACTTGTGAAAGATTTCGCTGCCAAAATTGAATACGTTCCATATGAGTTCCATGCAATAAACCAGGAATTAAAAGACAAACAATAGGCGTTGGTGACGAAGGCTAAATAAAGCAAAAATCCTCAAGTTCATTTCAAGAAAATAAAAGAGCAAAATTTTCAATTACTAAATTTATACTATAGATAACTTCTTCGGTAAGATCATTTGGTTTCTGAAGTAGTTTATTGTAAACATATGAACTAAGATTTGTCTTTGATGATGATATAGTTTTTTCAATGAATAATGAACGAATATCCGGATACTAAATCTGATATGATGAAACCACAATATATTAGAAAATTTTTAAGATTATCAAACCTCATCATATAATATTTGAAATAGATCTACATAATGACCGATTGATATACGATCGAATGTTTTACATACAGTTTCATGAAGCCAATCAAGTAAATTTGTATACTAACAATAAAAAATTAATTTTCATTTTTTTTTCATAATTATGAATATCATACATTTGAATGATGAGACAATAGTGAATGAAGTTTAGATACAATCCGATGAATAGATAAACGCCAATAGACAACATTACAATTATTCTAAAAAAGAAAAATTTGGTTTTCAAATAAAATAAAAAATCGCTGAAACATACTGATTCACAACATAATCCAGCAATACGCGTTTCATTGATTAATTCTCGAACATCTTCAAGAAATGTTTCTTGTTCTTGAGTAAGATTTTCTTCGGATTGTTGTTGTGGACATTCGTATGTTTCGGGAATGATTGCATTTATTGTTGGTGTCCAATAGATTTTTTTGACATTTTCTATAGGAGATTTTGGATTTTCATCAATATCGATATTAGAGTCATTTCTAAAGAAATAAGTTTGAATGAAGGGATAAAACCAAATAGTGAAAAATGCATACGTGGAATTTGAATTAAAAAATAGTTGTACTCGAGGAAGTGCCGTTGGCAGTGTTGGATCTTCAATCCATGGTCGACAATAATTATGATCAGGTCTAGTTTCTATTCATAAATAAAATAACTAAGTATCAGTGATGAGTTGTTCTCGGAATTTTTCTAATGACGAAAATGTTTTTTTTTCTGTTTCGACTTTCAAATTCTGATAAATATCATTTCCTACCTTTGACAACTTCGTTTTGATAAAATGGTGCTTGATTCAAACATACATCATATAGATTTTTATATGTCGGTGAAATCCATTGACGAAAACGCATATTGATCTAAAATTGAGATCATGTTTTTATTTTTAGATGTCTCATTATTCAATACTAAGTTGACGGGTGTTTTTATTGTTTTTAACAAAACAGATAAATAACAACTCTAATGACTGGAAGCAAAAACAAAACAGAGCGAGAGAGAAGACATTTTTTTATCACTATAAAAATAATATTCTGAATGCATTCATGTGGCTTTGCCTAACTCTAGTTTTTTATGTAGAATACAGCTACCACGATAAATAAAAGCATCAATTAAACTTGATACAGTAAAAACGCCACCCTAAAAAAAGGAAAAAGGAATCATATCGAATAAAAAATAAATAGATTCGTATTACGAACCACTATTGCACATAGAGATGTTAAAAATTGTGCTAACGATCGTTTCTGTTCAACAAATTTTACCATAATTGCACTTATTTCGTAAGTAAAAAAGGTTCCCGGTAATTGATGATCGGATGAATCGAAAATATTGTTAATTATTTTTTTATGTTTCGTTACTGAATATTGATTTGTTATTATTTGTGTTTGATTTAAAAACACATATGCCGACGGAACAATTTTAACATAATAATGATAAAGTACAGCTCCGTTATCATGTGAATTTACTATTTGTTTTGTATTCGATAATGGATTTATTTGATTTGGAAACGTTTCACCGAATGTTAATTCATCGACATAGTGTGTTGTATTGAGCATATTCAAACGAATATTTCGTAATGAATGAACATGTACATGATGTTGTTCAAATGATTGACCAGGAGCAATATGAAAATTTCCGGCAACTTTATTAACTTCCAAATGACCATGTAATCGACAACCTTCATTGACTGGCAGAGAACCATCATCCGAATTAGACATGCCGACCGTTTTCCCCTCGCGAACACATTGTTGAACACCAACTAAATTAAAGTTTTATTTTTGTAAACACATAAAAATTAATTAAGACTTAGACAGTTAATGGTGGATTATTAGCATGTAAAAATAGCAAAAAATTATTTCAAAAAAAATTCTATTTACTTGGATCGAATGACCATCCTTTGACTCGATAAGCTGCTTTAACATCATCACATGTCGGACAACATTTATGTACAGCTGATTCAGCACCATAACATGATTCACAATCAGAAACAGGTGCTGCTGCGGTTGTTGTTGTTTCTAAACTGTCATTTTTTATTTTTGGTAATGGTTGAAGTGCTACTTTAACAACAGTATCTTGCAAAATATTTCCATTTAAATCTAATCTTGTTTTATATAAAGTATGAATAATATCGGTTTGTGTGTCACCTGAAACATCCATAGCATCAACAGTTAAATAACTACATGGCAAAACAGGAAATTTAATATCAATTGTTATATTCATTTTTTCTTGTCGACTTGTATCAACAAATAAAACTTGTACAACATCTTTTGTTAAAAAATACTTTAGTTCCATCATAACTAAGACAAATATAATAATTGAACTAATTATTGTAACAAATCCACCGCTTGTTGTTCGAATACGAAAATCTTCGAGTGTTTTAGCATAAGCATCGAAACGTTTCAATTTTCCTGACATGTTGATTCTCAACGAATGATTGCATGTGCCGCAGACGAATATGAAAGGTATAACAAAAGTCATTCATTGATTGGTTATTTCATTTGACCAATAGAAAAAATGTCCATATTCAACCATCTATTAATTGGTTGCTTATGAGCCTTTTCCATTTCTTACAAAGACAGAAGTTAAGAACAAGAAAAAAAAAGACGCATTGAGCGTTGTGAATTATTAAAACTTTAAAATGGATAATGAAGTATTAATTACAAATCAACCGATCGTAATTGACAATGGTTCCGGAATGATCAAAGCCGGTTTTGCCGGTGATCCGATACCGAAAATCAATTTTCCAAATTATGTCGGACGTCCAAAGCATGTCCGTGTTATGGCTGGCGGTTTAGAAGGTGATATATTTATTGGACCGAAAGCTGAAGAATATCGAGGACTTTTGAATATTGCTCATCCCATGGAACATGGTATTGTGCAAGATTGGAATGATATGGAAAAAATTTGGACTTATATTTATTCGAAAGATCAATTACGATCAGCATCAGAAGAAGTAAATTGATTAAATGAAAACTAAATTTTCAATGTACTTTTTTGCTTTTTTTAGCATCCTGTTTTATTAACCGAAGCTCCATTAAATCCAAGAAAAAATCGTGAAAAAGCAGCGGAAATTTTTTTCGAAACATTCAATGTTCCTGCTTTATTTATTTCTATGCAAGCAATACTTAGCTTGTAAGTTGTCATACGTTCATTTTTTTCGTATGTCATTTTTCTTTTTCATGTAGATACGCAAGTGGAAGAACGACTGGTGTTGTACTTGACTCAGGAGATGGAGTGACTCATGCTGTCCCTATTTATGAAGGTATACCGATGAAACTCCAGCTGAATAAATAACGCAATAGTTTGTTTTCTCTTAAGCTGGAATTAATTTTCAAAACAAGATGAGCCACTGATTTGTCTGAGTGATTATTGAGTTTATATAGATTTTCTCCTGTATAAGACACTTCGTATAAGTATGCAGGATCATCGTCAAAGTTTTCAGGTAGCTACGAAGCAAACCTTTGAAATGTATACATTTTGCTATAAAAATCATTCAACCAAATATTCTATTCAATTTTTTCACACCGGCTTAAACACAAAAAAGAATCGAGCTAGTGATTAAAATCTCGGTAAATGTTGTTTTTTAATAATTTCAATGCAGGACATAGTTTAATAAGTTAGTAATTTTGAAGTTTTGAAGTTTCCTATAGTAACCTTTTGATTATTCATAATGATGTGATAAAAATTTTGACTTGAGAATACCGATGGAAGCGCTATGCAAATAATCTTTTGAAAAGCAACTGTTATAAATTACGAGAGAACGTGCCGAACTATGATTTGAAGGTCTCTGAATTTATGTCGGGTGGTATAATAATACCTCAAGTAATGATGATAACGACATGCTCATAGTGAAAAGAAGGTGTTCTCTATGGTATGTAACACGGATACTTACTAGTATTTCGAATAATTTTGAATAGGGTCAATATGAACCGACTTATTTTTCATCATTAAGAAGACAAAATGAAAATAAATCCACTCTTCGAGCTTCATAATGATTATATCTTTAAAGATTTCTATACAAATAAACATACCGAGCACTTGTTGTCGACAAAATCTTCCTGATAAACCTCATAGATTCGCGATAAATCATTTTTTTAATTTCTAGGATTTGCTATGCCACATAGTATTCTTCGAAATGATGTTGCTGGCCGAGATGTCACGCGCTATTTAAAATTATTATTAAGAAAAGAAGGCTATGCATTTAAAACAACAGCAGAATTTGAAATAGTTAAAAGTATTAAAGAACGCGTATGTTTCTTATCACCAACAGCACAAAAAGATGAAACAAGTCAAGGTGATAAATCACAGTTTACATTACCTGATGGAACATCTATTGAAGTAAAATCAAGAATTTATTTTTGCTAAATCTATATCTAATGATAATTTTAGCTTGGTACAAGTCGTTTTCGAGCACCGGAAGTTCTTTTCAATCCAGAATTAATGGGAGAAGAATGTGAAGGTATACATGAAATATTATCGGGCTCAATTCAAAGATCCGATATGGATTTACGACGAACACTCTATCAAAATATTGTTCTCTCTGGTGGATCTACGCTATTTCGAGGTATGTTCAATTTGTCCCAGTGGAATTGTCTTGCTCATGCGCATAGGAAAAAGTATTCTATGAAGAAACAAAAGATAGTTTTGAGCGTCAATCACTTTCTAGATCGAATTTTGATCGGCTGAAAACAATTTGAACTTCTAAAAATTCTCTCAGAATCTTATTGAGGATTTTTCTCTCATGCGCTATGTACAAATCTTGAGGAGTGCAGATGGAGAATCGATTCACTTGTTCATAAGTTGAATGCATTAAGTACAAAATAGATAACTTAACTTTGAATAATAAATGATATGGCACATTGGTTGCTACTAGTTTCGATAGAGATCAGTATATCATCAACAAGAGAAGCGTTGCGTTTTGCGATAAGATTAATGTGGCATGATTCATATAGGATGATTGTATTAAGTCAATCTAAGTTCGGAAAAAGCATAAAGGTAAATGACTGTACATCGATGTCTATTGATGTAATATATGGATCAGTATTGCGATTGTATTTCTCCATATATACACGAAGCAAAGAAATATGATCACTAGACGAAGCGATACAATATACTCAAATACAGCACACGTAGATTTCATTTAAATATTTGGCAATATAACGGGGAAGAATTTTGATATTAAAAAACTAATCTTAGGTTTCGGCGATCGTTTACTTGGCGAATTGAAACGCATAGCACCTAAAGAAGTAAAAATAAAAATTTCAGCACCACGTGAACGTCTCTATTCAACATGGATCGGGTAAGTGTTTATTGATGAATTCCTCGTTCATTATTCTATTTAATTTTCGAATTAAACTAGGGGTTCAATTTTGGCTTCGCTTGATACATTTAAAAAAATATGGATAACAAAACGCGAATATGATACAGAAGGTGCTAAAGTAATTCATCGCAAAACATTTTAAATTTTGACAACATTCCTTTCCTTATGAAATCTCATTTTTCTCTATCTTATATCTCGCTGTGGTGATTAGACGATTTTCTGTTTTCTTCTTTTCTTTTCTCGCTTAACTTGATTATTCAACTATTCGATAATGGTTTTATTGTTTGTTACTGCGCTGGTTCGTGCAATCTTTACATCGTTTGAAATGAACAAAACTATATAAAAAAAACAAATAACAAACACTATTGTGTATTTTATTATTGACAAATAAAAGTTCATTTTTAGATGTATAAGTAATTTTAAAGCAAGGAAAAAGAACAACAAACCGGAAAAATGAGCGCAAAAATGTCTCAACGTCGCCGGCAACTCGATAATAAACGTTCATCGGCGATAAACAATGAACAAACTAATGGCAATCCGGCTATTTTCGCAGCAGCTGCTGCAGCTCGACGACGAAATCAACATCGTCATTTTCCATCGTCAAATCGATCGCGTTTCGAATATATACTTAAAAGTCTTATGAAGAAAAAATTTCCAATTACAATTCCATCCTATTTAATAACAGTTATTACTGGATTAATAATGTCATTTGTTTTATATAGAGTAGTAGTAACTGTTATTAATTATCGAAGTCAATATGAATATACAAATATACCAATTAAACTACCTAAACTTATCGATGTTAATGATACAGCACCGAAATCTAGTCCTGAAAGATTTTGGGGAACCTACAGGTAAAAATATTCCCGAAAGATTTCTCTTCGGAAGAAAGTCTAAATTTCAATTTTATTTAGATCAAATTTATATTTCGGTTTAAAACATCGAAGTGCTCGATCATTAAGTGGAGGATTAATGTGGTTTGATTATAGTAAATTACAGCAGACTCCGGATCGATTTCTTAGGTAAACTTACGATGAATTCTTGCTAAATGAAAGATGATTTCTTGCTTTTTTTCTTATTAACTAGACATTGGTGTGATCAAAATGATCGTTTAAAATATGGATGGAATTATCATGATGGAGAAACATTTGGTGTTGAACAAATTAATGATGATAATTTACAGATAAATGTTCAATGGCTCAAACAAATTAGTGGAGAACATGGTGGAGATTGGACCACTAGAATTAGTGTTACTCCACAAGTATGTAGTAGAACATCTGACACAAAAACATTTTGACATAAACATCTGTTGCAGAGCATTTTAAAATTGTTTTCGCTTTGTTATTTATTACTATAGAATCTCAAATGAAAGGTTTCATTTTTTTCTTCTTCTATTCTTTAGTCGCTCAATCGTACCGTACCGATATCATTATTTTTCTATTTTCATCATGATCTCCCTTGGATCGATGAAATAAGTTCAATATCAACTCAGTCACCTGACATTCTAACTGTTCGTGGTCAAACCAATGAACTCGATGGATTTACAATAAAAATTAAATTAAATACAAATACAAATCAATTAATTGCTCGTACATTAACCGATGTATTTCAATTAGAGAGAATTCATGAGAGTCTTCTAGCAAAATTAGTTACAAATTCTAACGAACAAACTCATGTTCTTCTCGCCGAGCAACCATTTAAAGATTTTGAACATAATACATTTTTTATTCAATTAACATTAAAACAGCCCTTAGCTAATGAAATGTTTTCGTTTGATATCATCTATCAATCGGATTCGTCGAATAATGAACGAGAACAAGATTTAACAGGATTCTATTTCAATGAAGAAATAACGCGTTTACAAAAACAATTTGATGAACGTTTCGAAAATATCTTTCAATTGAAAACAAAACAAAATATGGATGCAAAAAAAATTCAATTTGCTAAATCAACATTGAGTAATTTGATTGGTGGTGTTTCTTATTTCACTGGTAAATAGTTTTGATAATAGAATTAAGAAAAACAAAAATGAAAATTCTATTTTTCATTTTAGGTAAATCATTAGTAGCAAAAGCAAATCAAAAAATTCCCGATGAATATTGGCCAGCAAATTTATATACAGCTGTACCATCACGTTCATTTTTTCCACGTGGTTTTCTTTGGGATGAAGGTTTTCATAATCTTCTTATTGCTCGATGGAATAAAAATATCACCGTTGAAATTATTTCTCATTGGCTTGATCTACTTAATGATAACGGATGGATACCTAGAGTAAGAAAAACTAGATTAACTTGAGTATTTAGGGTAGAAATTTTCTTATCGTCTAATCTGCCAGTAATAAAAGCTTGAGAGTGCAAATCTTGACTTTGCCGCATATTTATCAACAGAAAATGTTTTTTTTCTCTAGGAAGTCATTCTTGGTGGTGAAGCTCGTGCTCGTGTTCCAGCAGAATTTGTTGTTCAATATACAAGCAATGCTAATCCGCCAACATTCTTTTTAACTATTGAGTATTTACTAAAAACAAATACAAATAATCATCTATTTACTTTACCATTTATTCAACGTCTTGAAAAATGGTATCAATGGTATAATCGAACACAATATGGTTCATTACCATTATCATATCGTTGGCGTGGTCGTAATGCCTCATCTATATACGAATTAAATCCTAAAACCTTAACAAGTGGCCTTGACGATTATCCACGTGCATCACATCCAACGGACGCTGAACGTCATTTAGATTTACGTTGTTGGATGACATTAGCATCAACTGTTATCGGTAAACTTTATTCAATAATAAATAATGAAGAAACAAATCGATATTTAAATTACGCTCAATTACTTTCAAACAATGACGAACTTGATCAATTGCATTGGTCGGAACAATATGGCATGTATGCTGATTATGGTTTGCATACAGATCATGTACAATTACAACGTGTACCAATGGGCAAACCAAATCCTCAACAACTACAACAACCAACACACATGGTTAGACAAGTAACACGTCAAGCTGATTTAACTGTTAAATATGTGAAACATTTTGGTTATGTTTCATTATTTCCGTTGATGACACGAGTTTTAAATCCGCAATCATTAAAACTTGAAAAAATATTAAATGATCTACAAAATCCAAGTCTATTATGGACACAATATGGTTTGCGATCATTGGCACAGTCAAGTTCATTGTACGGAATTAGAAATACGGAACACGATCCACCCTATTGGAGAGGTAAGCGCAATTGAATATTTGAAACAAAATTTCTTTTCATTTTAAACAAAAAACAATATTGTATTAGAGAACAGTCATGACTTTGTTTTTATTATATTTAGGTGCCATCTGGATAAATATGAATTATATGATTCTATCGTCTCTACAACATTATGCAAAAATTCCAGGACCCTATTCTGAAAAAGCGCGCCAGATCTACGGACAATTACGGACAAATCTCATAACAAATATGTTTCGTGTTTATGAAAAAACAGGCCATGTTTGGGAACAATACGATGATAAGACTGGCAATGGTCAAGGCAGTCATCCATTTACAGGATGGTCTTCACTTATTGTATTAATTATGTCAGAACTTTACGATGAATAGAAGCATTTGAAATTCTTCATAAATAATGTTGGTTTTCTATTTCCGTTTTTCTTTGTCTGATTGACGTGTTTGTGCATTTACATAAACGTCCCGGTTTTGAAAAAAACCAAACGCAAAAAAGGGCTAACTGAACATTGTATTGTGATATCCATGTTTGTTTTCTCTTTTCATTTTTTTCCGTGGATTTCTTGTTGTTTGTTTCTCTGGATTTTTTTTCTATATTATTGTTAGCTTTGCTGTTGTTATTTCTGTCTTATTTCGTGCGCAAACACACACATACTCACACAGAGTTTTTTTTTCTTTCGTTTTTTTAGAAACAAAATATAACATTCTCATACATGCTCTTTTTTTAGATGAGTCGCTTTTTAACCATTGAAAATCTATCGTCCTATATGTGTCAGATACAATCCATTGTTGCCTCATTATTATGCGATCATACGAGAATGAAATGTATTAATTCTTCAACATCATTCGAATTTTTTTCATGTCCAATACGCTTCATTGAAGAACTGGAAATCACTCATCCATATCATTCTCTAGTCATCGATACTTTAGAAACATTTCATAAGAAATACGATGGCTGCTCGTGTAAGACGTTATTATTTTTTCTCGTTACATTTTCAAATCATTTTCATCTATTATTCGATAAAATCAATCGATTATCTCAAAAGACAATCTTTAATCATTTAGAACAATTTGTTGGCCAATCAATATTAATTGCTAAAGAAAATTTCGCGGAAAATTTGGTTTTAAATTTAAATGTTTTTCATCGTATATGTCGTTTTCAAACCATGTATTCCGATAGTCTTTATCAAGCCTATTCACATTTTGTTTCATTACAAGAAGAACTAATCCATCAGTTCGATAACCTTAATCATATAACACGTGTAAAATACGCCGAAGAACAATGTGTATTTATTCCTGGCACAATAATTCCTATAGATAAACCAATACAAGGCCCTCAACGTACATTACTAATTGATGGTTATATTCTCGAAGATTATGTTCATGTTGGTTATAATAATAAATTGAAATTAAAACAAGTATCAGCAAAATCTTCATGGATTTATGTTATTTCATCAATATTAAATCAATATTCAATTGATATTATTTTATGTTCGGGTACCATTGATGAGAAATTAAAAGATTTGAATCGTGATAATAAAAGAATTTTTGTTGAAAATATTTCATCAAAACTTTTTCGATTATTTAATCAAAATTTAATAGTAAATTATTTAACTGATATTAACGAAGAAAATATTTTAACATTAAATTATATACAATCGAACGATGATCCTACGTTAATTTTTATTGAAAAAGGTTCCACAATTATTCAATATGTACCAATAGAAAGTTTAGTTAACATTAAACATGAGCAATTTGTTCATTGTTTAGCAAGATTTCGACATATTCTTAGGAGAAATTTTTATTTAAAAGGTTCCGGTGAATTCGAACGTAATTTATATAAATATTTTTATGACAAGAAAAGCGAGAGTCTATCGATTGAATATAATCTTGCCTATGAATGTTTTCTTGAATGTTTACAATTATTTTCCAATGAAATTCTTAATCGTAAAGAACTATTTGAAAAAAATCTTATCGATGACTTCGATTCGAAATTTGATGCTTGGCAAACAAGTATTGAATTATTAAAAATATTAGTACAGATTAATGATGTGGTACAAATTATTGACAATAAGGATTTAAGTGATATCTAGTGATTAGATTTGATCTCGATGTGTTTTTTGATTCTAGATTTAAATTTTTCTTGATTACGATCGATTATTCTGAATGGATAAACTAAAATAATCAATCGGGTGTTTTTCAATATTTAACAGTAAGTCTTAATTATTAATAAAATAAAGCAATTTTTATTTCCTTTAATTTTTAGTCTACTTTTTACATCATCCTGAAATTCAATATTTTCCTATCGAAACTAATATTCAACTTTAAATTTTAATTATTTGAAACACAAAAGAATGCTCATTTTTCGATCGTATACGTTTGTTAAAGTAATAGTTTGTTGAATTTAACTTGATGAAATAATTTTCTTTTTGTATCAAATAGATTCGCCGTATGTTGGCAACAATATCGCCATTATTAATAGTCACAACGATTGTATTTTCAGTTTTACTTATATTACTTTATCTTTATTCTCATGATCATTATCAAAAAGAACATTTGCCAAGACTTCAAATTTTATTACCAAATGGAACAAAATTATTTGTTAATAAAGAAGATTCAAAAGAAAGAAGCAATGAACTTGATCATTGGCATGATAAAATCTCGGAAACAATAAAAAATAGTGCAAATTTCGGTTTTATTCATGCTTTTATTGCATCTATATCAGTTATTATTGTTTCGGAATTAGGCGATAAAACATTTTTCATAGCTGCTATAATGGCCATGCGTTATTCACGTTTAGTTATATATTGTGGTGCAATGGGCGCGCTAGGTGCCATGACTATATTATCAGCATTATTGGGAAATATCGTCACAAAATTTATTCCGAGAATTTACACTTATTATATCTCAAGTATATTATTTGCATGTTTTGGCATTAAAATGTTAAGAGATGGATATTTAATGTCGCCAGAAGAAGGAACAGAAGAATACGAAGAAGCTCAACATGAAGTAGAACAAGTTGATATGACCGATGATCTTGAATCAGGTAGTGCAGGAAGTCAACAACAACCAAGATTGCAATCTGCGGCGAAACAACGAAGTACAGTAACAAAAATTACATCGGTACTACGTCGTTATGTGTCGCCGATTTTTATACAAGCATTTATCATGACTTTTCTTGCTGTAAGTATACTAGGAAATTGTAATCATGAGAATCTGCTTAAAATGTGTCAAGTGAAAAATCGAAATTCGAATCCGATTGTTTTTCTTTCGATGTATAGGAATGGGGAGATCGATCGCAACTAACAACAATTATACTGGCAGCCACGGAAAATCTATTAGGTGTGATTGTTGGTGGGACGATAGGCCATGGGTTTTGTACTGGATTGGCCGTTATTGGTGGCCGTTTTATAGCTCAACGTATATCGCCGAAAACAGTAACAATCGTTGGTGGCATTGTCTTCATATGTTTTGCTTTGTCAGCGTTTTTTATCCGTCCTGATAAATAAATGGATTTCAATTTTATTTTGATTATTTTTAATGTTGTGGAATTGTATGCATTCAATAAATGATCAGTTAATATCACCGATTGGTCGATTCACTCTTTTCTTTTTTGTTGTTTCTGTCTTTATTGTTATTATTATTATTATTATTATTTTATTTAGCTAATCAAAAGGTTGAAGAAATGAGAAAAAAAACTCTATCTTTACGTTTCATTTTATCAAATAGTGTATACCTGGATGAATTTTATTTATATTTCTTGAAGATAATCTAAAATATGAAAGTTTATGTTGCTGCACCGGGTCAACATAATTGGCCATCTATACCAGACGATGTACAAGATCGTCTTCTGGAGCTTCTCAAGGAATATTTGAACGAAGAAAAACTTGGAATACCATTAAAACGTACAAGAAAAATATCGAAAGATCTTGTTAAACATCCAATAAAACAACATCTAGCCATTGGTTTACGTTCTGTGATGCGTTGTCTAAAACAAAAGCAATGTTTATTAGTTCTTGTTTGTACATCATTAGCACCAATTATATTAACTAAACCAATTTTGCTTCTTTCACAAATACATTCAATACCATCGATTCGCATAAAAAATCTAGCAACAACATTAACAAAAACATTTTCTATACCACAATGTTCAACAATAGGTTTTAAATTATCATGCCACGAGCATAGTCAATTGAAAGATCTTGTTGATAATCTTCTTCAAATAATAAATGGTGATGATAAACAACCATCATCAGTAACATTTATTCCAGGAAAAATAATTCCACCTTATCAAAATCCGAAACGTATTTCAGCCGGAATAGAAAAAAAGAAAAATAAACCAAAGAAGAAATGATGTATTTTGTTTTTCTTATTATTTGTAGATTCATTAAAATTTTAATACCATTTAATCATGGAAGATTCACAAAGAAAATTAAACGATGCTATTTCAACAATGGCTGGATCATTACATAAAAATTATCTACGACGAATTTATGTAGGTTTTGATTCGATCAATTTTAGTTTTTGAATTTCATTTTCTACTTTAGGGTGAAGCATTTAATTGTTCGTATCGTTGTACAGAAGATCCATCACTTGATCCATTAAAATTTAATGAATGCGCTGAAAGATGTTCATCGAAAATCAGCCAAGCCGAACAAGGGATGAGCCAAGAAATGCAAAATCTACAAAATCGTTTAATGCGATGTATTCAAAGCTGTGAAGATAAAGCAAAAGATAGTGGCCATAAAGATGAAAATCTTATGCGATCTGTTTTTGAACCATGTGTTGTCAATTGTGCCAATGAAATTCAAGGCGCATTACCGAAAATTGAAAAACGTATTATTGAGCAATTAAAAAAATTCTGAAAAGCTGAATTATCAAAAAGTCAACAGTCAATTTGTGTGTTTAGGTTGATTTTTCACGTTTTTTTTTGTACGAAAACAAAATTCTAGGAGAATAAAAAGCAAAGAAGAAGATAAATGAATCAAATTCATTCATTTCTTATTTCAGGGTGTGGGTTTGGTGTGTTTCTTTGCATTACCTGAACTCAAATCCACACCTACAAACTCTCGCTTAGCATCTTCTGTTTGTTCGATGAAGTTTTTTGTTCTCAAGATTCTATTGGCTTTTGTTTATTTACATTTACAGAATTTCAAAAGTCCTTATTTGTCTAAAACAAAATATTTTTCGAAGAAGAAAACGGCAGACTTCCATTTCTTTTATATTAGCGTATGTGTCTGTGAGCTTAAGTCACTTTATTGATGCCTTTTCGGGGCGAATTACATGAAAGGATACAGCGGACTAAAATACACAATATACGAATAGAATCCTGCAAAAGAGTTAAGAAAAAAGGTTTTACTCAATGATTAATTTTGCGAACAGGTGAGACAACGAAATGAAAAATATTTAATTAAAAGTATGGCAGGCGACACTAATACGAAATGTTTAGAGTGCAGATCTCTTCAACATCTAAATATTTTTGACAAAATAAAACTTCTCTGAAAATTAATCATTATGTTATTATTGTCGTTTTTAGACGACATTTTAGGCATAGTCCGATATACAAAAGATTAATTCACTGTTACCGTATTGACATGTAATCAGGTGTATTTTTTTATTGGTGTACTTATCGTAAGTAAATACTACGATAGAAAAAAACAACAGATAGCCCTCTCTTAATTCAAGCATATTTATGGATTCAAAGGTATGAAAAATATTTTCATTCTGTTAATATTTTATGAATAACCAATATCACGTGATGAAAGTAGCTTGTATTTAACAAAATTTATTTCTTCTGAGTTTATATCTACTCTTCAAATTATGCCTTCGAATACATAGTTGTTTATAAACTATACATCGATTGTATTTCAAAGTGAGTTAGTCTTTCATTTACTATGGTTAATAGATATAAACTTGCACATTGACAACTGATATCGTTAGAGTATTTTATACTATTTACACAGTCACAGGTGAACTGTGATCATTAAAAATATGTAGAGAGATTCGTTTATTTACAGTTTTATTAGCACATGATTATTTGCAAATAGCAAAATAAGTATTGTATAATATCATGAAGTGTTCGAGACTAAGACGTTAGACTAAAATTGGTTCCATAGATTCTTGAATGTACAACAGTAGATAGCGAACATTTCTGCTAACGCGTTGCCTCCTTTAAAACAAGAAAATGTATGTGATAAGCAAACTTGACATTCAAAAGTTATGACGTACTTCAGATTTACGATCATCCTTATTATCTTCCGCTTCAACACCTGTTTTAGGATCATCAGGATTCTAATAAATTAATAAAGTACCATCCGTTAAAAAGCATTCAAATCTCGCTAAACAACCTAATATTACTTACGTGCATTGTTCACGATATTTTGTAAGAAGTAATTTCTAAAACGAAAACAATTATCAGATAACGATTGAGCCATGCCATTACGTAAAGCAAAAAGAAGAAGTTCTCATCATCAATTCTAAAGATTTTTCTAATTTTAATTGCAAGGAAAGTAAATCATGAATAATCAAGAGGATATCGACCTTACTGAGTTCGGACAAAACACTTCTATTTGAAAGAAAAGAAGTAGTCAGTTTTAAGTGCGTTAAGGGTTTGTTAATCGATAATTTTCTGAAAAAACGTATCACATCCAAATCTGAATAGTATGAGTTTGTTCAATATCTCATTTGGTTGAATTAAAATTTTATTTAAGCGTCCACAATCGTACTGACTCAAATATTAATGACATGAATAGTAATCATCTCAGTATTCTAGTAGATGTTGTAATATTTATCTTAACTCTATTAGTTTCTGCTGGTTCAATTTTTATTGACTAACGGATCTTCTCACTTTGAGTCTTTGACAAAAGTAATCATCGAAAAACTAAGCACTTCCTCTTTTTCTTGCTATAGCGGGCGACAATATTCCCTCGTCTGTTGTAAGACCATGAATCAAAAAAACTAATTCTGCATGTCTCACTCTCGTTCTTAATCAATGATCTGGTCATTTCTTTACTCCATCGGATAAAGCTAAGAAAAAATTGGATCTGACTGAAATTAGATTTCGTGCATGCCAATCTTATACAGGTGACTTGGAAAAAATGAGTTGGAATTTTTTCAATAAAACGAATAATCGTAAATAGTTTGGAACAATATTTATCATATTTTAAAAGTCATTCTGTCGTCATCGAAGTAACAGAAAAATCCAAGATTCTTATTTTTTTTAATGAGATTGTGAAGAATAGTAAACCTGGGAAGTATAGAAAAAACCAGTACTGTGGTTGACGTCATCACGTCCTAGAACACTTGTTTTCGGCGACAAAAGTGATCAAAATAATCCGCGGGAAGAAACCAATAAAAACTGTCTTCCCAACATTTTTGCCAAGTTTTGAAAGATATCAGTATTGTGCCACTGCCCATAAGCTTAGTTTTATCATACACGCTGGCGAAGTTTTGGTTTTGAAACTCCGAGAACAATCTCATATAGGCGATTAAAAAAATGAAAACAAAAACAAACGCACATTTTTATCGCTGGCTTTATCAAATCAAGGTGTACTTTAGTTATTTGACTAGCAATAGACGAATATGGAACCGTTTCATGAATTTAATTATACATATAAATCACTTCCAATCATCGAGTGTATCTTTCTAGTAGATCATAGATTTTTGATTTATTATGCAAATATAAGAATCTTAACGTACGAGAGCGTATTTTTGTCTCGCTGTCCGATGATGGAAGTCTTTCAAACATATCGACATACGATGATAATCTTCTGTTGACATATGACTTCTTTTCAAAGGGTGTGAGTGTAAATGAGAAGAAGATCTACACCCACACCCACACCCTCAAGGTCCATGTGAAGATCAGATTTCATTGCGATATTGAGTAAAAAAAACGAAACATCATAATCCATGAAAAATCAAATTGATGAATCACGATTAATCAGAATCTTCTTCCTATCACAAATTATTCATGGATCAGTTGCAATACAACGACTACCATTAGATGATTAAAATAAGTCGTAAAATCAATCATGATTGTACAATATGGATTTAAATTGAGTGCGATAATTCAATAAACTTGCAATCCTTTAGGTTAAGAAATCGGAACTGCGCATTGTCCTATTGTATATCATTGAGTTGATTGATTATATTATCATATTCTATGACATAATGTATTCAATGTTTAATTATGAGAGTACTTAAAAAACTTCTTCAGCAATGTTTTTTGTTTTGTAATCGTCCAGATCCCAATCTTACGGTTTGACGAGACAAGAACTAAAATATCAACATCCACTATCGATACTGGCAGTATTGATAGTATCAATTTAATAACTTTCTTGCTAATTTTTCTCTGTAGACTTGCAAATCCACTACTGGTAAACAAATCGATCTTCTTCAAATACCATCTGATAAAACAAATCCAAGTAAATTCGTACTGAAGGCTTATGAGTCGAATGTTCTCAGAAGAGTAAGAAATTCTTAATATTGATCCACGTTCTATTGGTTTAGATGACAAAACTAGAGCTATTCGAGGTAATCAATATCAAACTTATTACGGGGTGTGGGTGTGGGTATATGTAGAAGACCACACTCACAACTTCACGTACAATATCATGCCTTCAAATCGTTGTAATAATTTATTACCCCGACAATCACACGTGGATGATATCGTACCGTCACAGATTTATAAGCATCACCGCTAAGTGCTGATGTTGATAATGAAAAATAATGACGTTATTGTTAAACATTGAATCTCTTTTCTTTCTCTATGCAAGTTAAAAAACCTCTATTTTTCTTTTTTCTATTAGTATCATGATGTTGTTCCCTTTTTTCTGGTTCATTACATTTAGATACAATTTCAATAAATTTATGACACAATCCATTTAAAACAATAAGTCGTTCGTCTGTTTCAAAACTAAATATCATCACTGACTCTTCATCTATTCATTCTATATAAAAGAATTCATTTTCCATTTATTTAAAGATTCGGTTTTGCTAATCTTGTAAGTAGGATATCCTAGGTCAGAATTCGCGTATTTTTTAATACGAGGGTGTAGGTGTGGATTTTCTTTTATACTGACACCCACACTTCCTTTTATCTTGACAGTAGAAAAAATTGTTTCAAGAATTTATTTAAGTCTAAGGAAAATTTTCATTCTAGCAACAAATTCTATATATATCGGCTGTGCCGTGTGAGTTCCATTTCATTTTTAGCATACTCACACACAACAACCACATTCAAAGTGCAATCAAGTTCTTGAATTAGTATTCGCTTAGTTGCTATATTGTCTTAGTTAGCTGTTTGAACTTAGTTGTGTATTTTACTATCCTAATCGACCTGAGAAGATTGAAGATGAATTATCCATTTGTTCTTTTCTCCATTGAACTCACATGATCGAATAGAAAACATAAAACAAGAAGTAAGGAGCTACTCTTCTTCATCGAACACAGAGTAAGGAGAGACATCGTAACCATTACAGTCGCTATTAGTTTCGATGGCAAAAAGGACATTACTTAATATTTCTGCTTTCATTCGATTTCTACTGGTTGATGGTGTGGGTGTGAGTAGACCTTACTTTGGCACTCACACCACACCCTCGTTTGTGTCAACCTCAAAAGTATGTTCCATCAGACCTCAATAGTTTGCCTGAAGATTTGCTAAATCGTGATTGGAAGTCACAACAACTCAACCCTCATCAACCATAGCTCCCACGCCGAAACCAAAAGTCACCAGACCGGTATTCACACTCGTGACAATCTTGAAGGAGAAGGTGTTCAGGATGTAGCGCCTGACCGATAGGCAATGTCGTCTTTACATATTGCGTTGTTCTATTTCACGTATATATGTAGAGAGATGTGTTCAGTATATGTGTCTCTTCTGTCCCCTGTCTGGTTGTTGTCTTCTTTGGTGTTTATCCCCAATAAACACAGACACACTCACACACAGAGAATCTACAATTCAGACTGACGATTTTTATTGCGTCGGATCAAGCAGAATCTATCTTTCTCTCTTGATTGGTCTCGTTAGCGCCTTTTGTTGTATTGTTCGCTCAAAGATCGAGTGTTGTGACTCATCCGACTTCACTGCCTCTCTGTTTTCTGTTAGTGGCGAATATGGCTTTGAAACCTCAATCCATATCTTGCTTGATCGTCGATTTTATTTCAATGGGTGAAAAGTGCTTGTATTGTCTGTATTCTTTTCCAGTTGCGTCGTTATAGAGCTCACACCGTATGAAGAGGCTTCCCTAATTATGAAAGAAGGATTAGGTATTCAGTGTTGAAATATCTTGTCGAATCCGAAAACACGGAGGAAATTTCTAACCCCCCCTTCTTGGTTTTCCAGATTAATCGACACCTCCGTGCTTCGATGGGCTCTTTATCTTCCCTGAACTAGAGCTATACGTTGTCGAAATGTGAATGAATATGACAGACATATGCTGTCAGTCTTAAAAAGCGTACGGAACGAGTGAATTGGAAGCCGATGAACGTTACTTGTGGTTATGTGTGAGTCAGATAAGCCGATGAAACAATCCAAAACAAATTCTCCAGAAAAGTCGTAGACACTACTGTATACTGTGGTGCGCACCGCAATAGAGTCGCTACTAAATGGGTGATTTACGGCCCGTTTGTGGTCGCCAATATAATAATAATACAACTTTTAGACATAATATCTGTGATCTTATTATTGAAGAGTACATGTTACTGTTAAATAGAGATGCATGCTGATAAGACTTGTGCTGTTGTTGTTATTACTGATAGTAGAAGATGAATACATGAAAAGACGAACACCAGCTACATTTTATATTATCATAGAGCAAGGTAGGTGTCAGCGCGAGCATTATATCAAGAATAAATGTTTTTTAAAGTAGTTATTCATGCTGAGCAGAGATTGACGCGACAGTTATAAAGTCATTCCATGATTACATCGCTACAAGGGATTTCTTAAAGAGTCCTCACGTCACTGTTCCATCCATCAAAACATAATTTGATGTGGAATCCCATCGACAGAATAGGGCAAACCCCGCTTTCAGGTGCTATTTAAGTAAAACTAATTAATTAAGAAGTAATTAGTGAGCATCTCTCGAACCATATAAGGAAAAAATCTTAAAATTTCAGGATAGACTCGAGAGATCCGACTCTACAAATTGTCCTCATAAACACGAGTTTCCCCGAGAGACTGTATCAAGCTCCACCACAAAAGTGTTTGTCTTATCACCATCTCAGAGTTAGCCCTTTGAATTGTCTACAGAATGTACTACGGAGTTTCCAAAAACACTGTCGTACTTCGGAGTTTTAAAAACTAAGCTACAAACTCTCTTTCAAAATAGGTACTTTAGGAAACTCAATAAGAGTTTCCGAGTTTGTTACTATCTGAAACGCTTTAAGGGTTATCGATCAGTGGTTTCCAAATGCTCGGTAACTCAGCATATGATACGGGTATTATATAATTCGAAACCCATTAGAAAATACTCCCGAATCTTGAATGAGATTCTATAGAACCTATCGAAGGTTCTATTCAACAACCTCATTAGAAATCCAAGTCGAACGATACGGTCCTGACCACCATTAATATACAGTTGTATACGACCCTATTTTAATGATGGTACAATCCGTATTTCTGCATCCAATATACGAACCGTATTGTTCGACGTGAGATGAGACCAAGAGATAAGCTAAAATAAAGGAAAATAAAATGTTTAATTTATTTTTAATATATTACTTATCATCATTCTTATTCACATGAGTTGATCCTAAATAGGTGAGATAAAGTATTTATTTTATTTCTAATATATTACTGATCATTATTATTTAAATGATACCAACCTAAATACATTCAATTAAATAATTATTTTGTTCATAATGTATTTCTTACCATCTATATTCCCACGAGATAGGCCTAAACAAAATAAATAAGTTATGGATTTTGTTTATAATATACTGCTTTCCATTATTACTTGCATGAGGTAGACCTGAATAAATTAACGGAAGTGTTTATTTAGTCTTTGTGCTGTACAACTAATCACTAATAGCCTATTGATATGAGGCCTAATTCTAGTGTAGCATCGAATTGTCAGTATTATTTTTCATGTGTTTCTTATTTGAGCAGACTGGCTTTGTATTATTTCGACAGAGTGTAACTCTAGGTCAGGAAAAAAAACAGTCCTCCGTAGCACAGTGATGTCAATCAATCCGGAAAACCAAGAGGGATGCTTTAGATTTCCTCCGTGTTTCGGATTCGACAAGATATTTCAACGTTGGATATCTAACCCTTCTTTCATAATCACGGGAGCCTATTCATAGGGTGTGAGCTCTATAACGACGCAGCTGAAAAAGGATACAGACAATACAAACACTTTTCACCGATTGAGTTATAATTGACGATCAACTGAGAAACAAGTGAAGGCTTCCCGCCCGTGTTCTACAGGAAACGCGAGGCAGTAAAAACGAATATTTTTCAGATCACATATTTGAAGCTGCAAGAAAACCACATGACCAGAAAATTTCTTCGTACATTATTAGCTATGTAAACACGCTGCTACACTGTAAAAAAATATCCGCAGAATAATCAACGGAAAAAACGTTTTTGGTAGGGTATTTAACAAAAAAATGGTTTATGAAAGTGAAACGTATCATAAACCTTTTTGTCCGTATATGGTGAAGATAATAAACGGTTTTTAGGTTTATGATTTGGAAAAAGAATTTATCAGATATTTCAAAAACCGAAAAAATGGTATGTGTCACGTCGTACTTTCATAAGCCCATTTTTTACAGTGTAGTCAAACATAAAGACGATGAAGCACCCATCACCGACTGAAATAAAATTGACGATCAAGCAAGAGCTGGATTGAGGTTTCTAGACCATATTCTCCACACACAGAAAATAGAGAGGCAGTGGAGTCAGATGAGCCACAACACTCAATAATCGCACGATGAAGAGAAAAATAGATTCTGCTTGATCTGGCGCAATAAAAATCGTCAGTCTGAATCAACCGACTGTAGATTCCACCGTGGTTTTAAAAACGGGTTACAGACAGACAGACAAACAAAAGTCCAAACTCATTATACTTGATTTGGATCATTTTTAGCTATCTTCAAATATTGCGCATTACTTTATAGTGCTTTAGATCATCCCCCAATCCTTTAATGATATATTTACAGCACATAGGGAGGCTCTCGTCTGCGGAAATGCCAAAAGGCTCAACCCACCGTGAATAGAGTAAGCTGGGCGGCTAAAATATGGGATGGGTCTATATGCTATGTCGAGAGATGCCTGTACAAAATCGCCTACCGTATCCTGATTACGTAAGTTCCGAATGAGATGATCAGAAGAATGGGAATAACTGCTTTATTTTAATGAAATAAAACACAAGATAATGATCACAAGATGTTGATGATAACAACGAGAGGGAAACTACAACAACTGTCACAAGAGAAATAGATGGACAAGTAAGAGATTCGAGAGGGAAAATCCGGAACACGTGAAGCAACCAACACGAAACGAGTCAATAGGAGAACAGAGGAATGGGCGATCCTGATCAGCTAGAGATGATCAACGAAGTATAGGGACAACGGACATGTCAGACATGGAATGAAAGAAAAGAACCTCAACAACGTGCGAACACATTGCGTCATCGAGAAACATCTATTGACACTAACATACATACTTCAGGTTGTATATAAGCTATTTGTTTCTGCATCTTTTAGATGAAAAAGTTATTTCGATTTTTCAGTCAAATTCTATTGCTACTCGTGTTCATTTTGACAATAAAAATAACACATGCAGTAGTTAACTACAAGTTAACATCAGTTATGATGGACTCTACAGGTGACTTAGCATTGTGGGTTGGTAAACGTCAAGTAAGCATTGACATCTATGTTGATTGGTGTAATAATTCATTGGGACCGTTTTTTGATCTTGACATGGACAATGTATGGAATCGTAGTATGGTCCCATTAATAACATGGGAAATAACTGATTGTAATCATAGTGCTGAAGACGATCCAGGAATAACGAAAAAAATTAATAACAATACTTTTGATCCATATATTAATCAATTTGGTGATCGTCTGAAAAAATGGTTGGCTGGTCCTGATGGCATATATGGAACCTACGACGATAGGCGTGCATTTGTGCGACTAGGTATGGAATTTAATGACATAGCACAGGCTGGTAGAAAAACATATTCCTTATTTTTCCTGAGAAAGTAGTATTTACATTCCTACTAGGCATGCACCAAACCCGAACTGGTTCAATATTCGATAGCAAACAGCCCATGTTTAGGTTCGAGTTCGGTACATGCCTAATTCCTGGTAAACACCAACAGAAGCTGGAGTCGTTTTATGAAATGTGCTGTATTTGTCGGATATTTGTTTCCAATTATAAGTATTGAGTATTCGCTACGAGGATCATAACATCATGATAATCCAAAGTGTGTCACTTCAGTCTTTCATTAAAAAAATAGATGTTTTTTCTCTCACTTCTACTCTCATTACCGATAGCATTCATTTTCTCTCTTTTATGTAGTAGTGAAGGATGTACAACTTGATAACATTTGAACTATCAGCGTACCAGTCGTATAAATTTCTCCTATCAGTCTTTCCAGCATCCTTCTCCGCAGATATTTGTCTTTTCACACCGCATCGAAAGGCGTTCTTCATATGTTTCTCCTATTACTGTAAGTTATAATATAGTTTGTCGTTTTCGGATGGAAACAAATGGACTGAGTTCGACTATTCATTGGATAGTCGATTCTTCTTAAGTAGACATAATAATATATTGAAAAGAATGAAAATGTGAAAATTCATTTTTCTGTAGTGTCGCATACTACCCATTAAATATATTACATTCAACGTTATTACGACCCATCTCTCTAAATAAATGTCATCAGCACAAAAAACTCGCCTGTCATATTTAAGAAAAAGGTAATGCAAAAGAACCTGATAATAGTTCAATAAAAAAAAGTAAAATAAATGATAATACAACCAATATGCATGGCATATGTCATGATTACTGGAAACCAACAATACCATCCTATTCTGAGATGAATACAAGAATTAGAGGTATTTTTACTATACAACCGTTTGCCAATGGGAAATATGAACCTGATCAAAGCGAAAATTTAGAAAAACACCAAGAATCTACGTATCATAAAATAACTGTACAAATTTTATCATTTAAGTAACAAGAAAGATCAGTAGCACAGTAATTATGTAATGTTAGTGAATTGAAATGTCAAGAAAATCGTGAAGTATAGTGAAGTAATAGATGAACAAGTCTTAATAAAAATTCGTGAATCGAGAATTATTTCAATTATGGTTGATGAGGGCACAGATATAAACTATCATCAAAACTTATCAATTTGTATACGTTATTGTAATCAAGATACAGGCCAGTGTATTCTTGGTCTACAGTGATCTTGACTGAGACAGATAGGAGATGCATGATGCTTTTTTTTTAGAAAAATCTACTCACGTGTAATATTTGCACGTTCTAAGTGAGCCGACACAACCATATATTACTTTATTAAAAATAAAAGATAAAGATACCCAAATATTATTTGATATGATTGTTAAAGAATTACAATCTCATGTGACGATATACAGGAAGTACAAGAAAGTTTATTAATCGATCATCAATAGATTAGCAAATTATAATGATATTCAAGCATTATTAAAACATTCACAGTTACCATTAATTCAATCTAGTGATATACGATGGTTATCATATTCTCATACTATTAATGCTGTTATTCGTTGTTATGAACGATTAATAGTACCATTTCAATTTGAATCAACTGTATTTAATATAATCAAACAACAGTGCCCTAATGATTTTAATAATGACTTATTCACTGAATGGAAAATATTTCGCAAATATTTATCTACACAGCAAGGACAACAAACATCTACAATTTAAACACAACGACAACAATGTATTAATTTAGTTAAAAATGGAATCATAAGAGATTTATTTTCACAATTATCATTTGCTACTGAAATATTTTTTATGCGCACCAATTAGTACAGCAACAGTAGAACGTGATTTCAGTACAATGAATAGAATAGTAACTGATCTATGATATCATTTAATAACAGACTATTTAGAATAATTAATGAGAATATCAATAGAAGAACCATCTGAGTTAGATAATGATCTAAAATATTTTATTAATGATTGCTAGAACAGGAGGACAACTGTAATGGTGTTGTAAAAAAAATGCATAAACTCTGTGCACCTTTGCTATATGGAAAAAGAGTGTAGCCAGCAGCCCTTCAAAAATTTTAACCACCCATCCGAAAAAAATAAACCTAGACAAAACCCTATACCATTACGGATCAAAGATTTTGATGATAAGGAATCATTTTGATCAGAAAATATGTTTCAAACTTTCTTCGAGGTCGTATTTCATCACTGGATTCCGTGAGAAAGTTTTCTAAAAACCCCACGAGTGCAAGCAACAAGGTTGTTTCTATTTTTAGGTCATGAAATGAATGGAAATTGGTATTCGTGGTCAATAGGTTCAACTCCAAATGATTATGTTTTGGCATGGCGTCATACTTATAATATATTATTAAACACAGGTATAGATTCAACAAGACTTCAATGGGTTTGGAGTGTAAATCGTAAGGACTATGGCCAATATACTGCAGAAGAATATTGGGTTGGAGAAAACTATACACATTGGCTAGGAATTAATGGATTTAATGGGGGTTCAAGTGCAAATTGGAGTAAATGGGAATGGCCAAATGAAATTTTTGATAATATGATGGGTCGATTACACAAGTTATCATCAACAAAACCAATATCTCTGAATGCGTATGCAACAGTCGGTGTACGAACAGGAAATACTACAGATGTGCAGTCAAAAAATGAATGGCTGCGCCAAATGTGTAATTATGTAAATAACAATAAAATTAAAATGGCATCCTATAATAATGTTGATGGACCTAACCAGGACAATATGGTATTTGGTGGTACACACGGTGATGTAATTTGGAATAATTTTAAGGCATATTCAGCCTATAGAAATTGCTTACAGTCTAATGATTGGATAGAACCAAACATTACTAATCCAAGACTCATTACTGATGAATTATTTGCTGGTAGATTCTAAAGTGAAAAATACATTTTAAACAATCAAGATAAGGTTCGCGCAAGGCGAACTTCGAGTAAAATTTTTTAAGTTATTTCGATGGTTTCTTCAGTTTGAAAAATTGAAAAATTGAAAAAACTCTGTTTCTTGCATGGTTTTCGCAAAATTGAATGCCTGGACTTCTGAATCTATTTAGATACTCGCAAAGGACATATTCTTGTTCATCTTGGAAAACGGAATCAGAAAATATCTTTAAAATTGTTTTTGACCTAAAGCGTTGCCCGTCAAGGTCTCTAGAAGCACGATTTTTGAAAGCCCAGAAGCTAATTTTTAAAAACCTTTTCCTGATGTGTTAAAATCGATTTTATTGCATGGTTCGATTTGCCAGATGCTCCTCTTCCAAAGTATACGAGTAGTTTTACGAAATTATTTTTCTTCGTGGAGAAAGTTGTGTTTTACCTAGAACTATGCGGAAACCTAAAAATTGTTTTTCAGGATTTTTGGAAGTTTGCCAATAATGCAATCAAGACACACCCAGTAGGTTAAAAACGACGGGGAATTTGATTGAGACACTGTCGAGGTCTTCAGATGGTTTCTAAAAGGTCCCCAAACGGATTCTGAAGGGTTTACTGGATTTTCCTACGGAACTCAGTTGAATCAAACTTTCGATAAAAAGAGATTCTTCCCAGGTCGATGATTCCGTTCTCCGGATCTTTCCGGTGATTTTCCACCGGTTTTCTAGGCCCTCACGCCGGATCCTGCAGGAAAAACAATAAGAATTGGAAGCAGTATTCCATCCGGAAAAGACGGTACCCATAACCCTTAACTTCCTCCCAGATCCAGTCATACTTCGGAAAAAAAGAAGGTGTCATGCTGAATCTTTCAAGGTTCTAGAGTAGTAAAATGTAATTCACCACACTCAATTAGTCTAGTACTCCAGACTAATGCTTTATCGAACCGTTAATTTCATATTTAATCCCCTATTCCTAACCTGAACCCTTATTTCTTTGTGTTATGTTTACCTAGATTTGTTGTGAGTAGAATACGAGCTAGCACTTTCTTCGTTATTTGCACGAAAGCAGCATCATCGTTAGTTGTTGTTGAGACGATCCTGAACTAAAAAAATAACAGTGACTTATATTGTAAGATTCAACTTACCACTAAATAAATTATTCTCATATACCTAAAATATAAAAAAAATGCTAATAGATTTTATCATATTAAACTTGCATTTGAATTGATTATTCATACATACCTAACTACAGAAAATCTTAAATTCATTTTATCAGATTGACACTACATGTCTATTCATACATGTGACATATCGAAAAAGATAAAAGAATAATCACACTTGAAAAGATACCACTATAATTATTGAATTCGTTTTGGACATACAACTACGCAGGTCTATCATTCAACTATCGCATCCCTGGCATCGAAAAAATGATGAAGGATTAGAATTCCTGGACATCGATAACCTATTTGAGGTGTAATATTACTTAAAGCACGTTCCGCAAATATATTATCTTGCTTCAAGCCAGAACGATCTTTGGAAAAATGGTTCACCATTAACAAAAATGGTACAGGACGGAACCTTGCCAAACATCTGGAACTATTGAGGATCTGAGATGGTTCTTTAAACTAACTAGAACCCACGATGGTTCATTAATGAGCGAGTGAAACCTTAAAAGGTTCCATATGACACCTTTTTTTTGAGAGAAGTGGCTATTAATATATTATTTATGATAAAGTCATCGAAAAACATTAGCATCTAAAAGAATATACAATTATATAAAGACATTGTTTTATTTTATTTTATTTTAATCTTTGATGATCTTTTTCTTTATAGACATTCTATTTCACAATATACATTTGAAAAGAGAATTTTTTGAAAAGTTCAGCATAAATAATATCTTTGTCGATTATATACAAAAAATTGATAAGTTACGATCGAAAATTATCTACTTCTCGCTATGAACTGATGCATGAATAGAAAACGTTACATTAAATACAGATGCTTGTAATACTTAAGTCACAATTGACTCAGCTCAATTGAAGATTCTAAATGTTTGTTTACATAGTCCAAACAATAATTAACTCGTCATTGTCTAACCTAGATGGTATTCGAGCTTTACTTGAATACGATTGTAACGATTAATATGGGACCCTATTTGGGTAGATATGTTAATGACACACTGGATAGAGGTGGAGTAGCTTACCGCCATTCTCGGCAATGATGTTTATTCGCTTCTTCACATATCCAGAGTGTAACAACTTCATACATAGCACACGTATATATAGGAGAGAGAGATTAGAACAATGGAAAGAGAACATAAGGAAGAGGAAGGAGAATTATCGAAGTGTGCCATCAATATCGGCACAACGATATGTTACGCGAAATACAATTATCAAATTCTTTTGTATAATCAAGTAAAAATTTTTTATCAGGTGGATCTATTGTTTGTAAATAATAAAAATTTAAAAAAGATGAAAGAATATCATAACAATCATTAAATAATTTCTACAAGAAAAATTTAATTTAATTTAATGCCTTGAGATATATTAAAACATTTACTTTTCGTTTTGTTTCAACATCAACTAAAGTATTGATATTTTGAAGTAAATTTTCAGCTATTGAAATTGGTTTGTTATATATTTTTTGTTTTCCTTCATCTGTTTCACGCAAATAAATATCTTTTACATGCTGAAAAATATAGTACCAATTACTTTACATCATCCCCAGGTCGAACAGCCCGGCCTGGAAACAGCCGGTTCCGGGTAGTTCCGTTGATTTTGTGGAAGCAGTATTCCGGTTGGAAATTTTCCGATGATTTTCGACCGGAATACTGCTTCCATGTTCCAGCGATTTCCCGTATTTTCCTGCAGGATATGTTGACTTTTCCGCATATTTCCTGGGGCATCCTACGGGAACCGGTGGCCGGAATGTTCGACCTGGGCTCATATCCGTACCCGTACCCACACCGACACCCTCACACAAAACCTACACCCTTAAAAACATGCTTTTCTTTCAAAACAAAATTTCGTTTAATTAAATATTGGTAGTAAAAACACTTTACGTGTCCTGAACAATGCCCAGCAATTCAAAGCATCCGAGTGTCATGGTTAAAATCATAATCAACCACCAGCTTTGCAGTTCAAGTTTATGGATTCGACAATGTCTGCATTTCTGATGCTGACAGTTCACGGCTATACAAATAAAATTCATCCAAAGCGCCAGTAAAGTTACCCCCGTAATATGGAGAACAGGTCGTGTAACCACCATCGCCACCCAATACCATATACATTGGAACGCCAGAGGCTGAAAAAGTAATGCTACCACTTGTTGCATATAAAGTACTATTTATATACAGTTGAATACCATTAGTGGTACTGTACGTATATCCAATGTGCGTCCAACTGTTCAATGGAAGTATGGGACCGTTTACTCCTACATTACCACCGTTCCATAAATTCGCACTTAAAAGCCCAGTAGAAGTCATCACTAAAAAGTGCATACACCAACTTGCTCCTTTATCTACAAAAACTAACGTAGATGCTCTATAGCTTCCCATCGGTTTTGCCCATAATGATATACTAAAAGGGTGATTAAGGATACCCAAAAAGTAAAATGGAGTGTATGTGTAAGAAATATAAGCACCAGCACTAAATTGAGCAGCTTCATTCACTCTCCCAGCTGTGAACATCAAATTTCCAAACGAAGTTCCATTAATACCATTAGGACCATTATCAATCAGAGAACTACTATCGAAAGAATAATAAACATATAGTGTAGCATCATCCAAAATTTCAGAAGCAGTTTTTGCTATGGTCTCATATCGTACTTGATCAATGTAACCGTTCAAACACACCGTACTACTCGAATTATAAATAGCACCAATGGTTGTTGTACCCGATGTATCCTGATAGGCACTCGCCGAACTGGAGCCATCCACGACTCCATTGAGCCACACAGATTGTGTCTGAGTACTGGCATCATAGACACAAGCAACATGATACCACGTGTTGAGTGTCAGTGTACTTCCACCTTGTACACTATTGTTGTAGATTGCACAGTATAGTCTGTTACTTCGAGTCATGAAATCAAAGCATAAGTTGGCACTAGTTGATGGACACTGACCGAATATTCCGTAGTCGGTAACTGCAGAACCTCTTAGATAGATCCATGCTTCGATTGTGAAACTGCGCGAATTCAAAAGCAGTTGACTCGATGCGATGGAGACAAATTGAGAAGAGGACTGAACAAGATTAAGTGCAGCGCCGTATCCAAGAAAGCTGGTCGTATAGCTTCCATTTCCTATAAGAGTACCATCATAGGCACCATATAGATCGAGAGTATTGTTGTCGAATGGCCAGAAAGCGATGACTAAGGTTACAGTCGTTGCTAAAAGTGTAGAACAAATAAACGACAGTATAGGTATTAAAGTAAAACTGAATCCTATTTAAGAGAGCCTCTTTTTTTTATTTTGATAGTGAAAACCTGGGAAAAACAGGAATCAACATGTTAATGAATTCTCTTGTAAGTGAATTGAATATAGAGTTCTATTGCAGTATTTTATATAATGGTTTTTAATTAATAGTTTTAATTAAGTTGTGTCAGTTAAAATAATATCGAGTGTTCATCGTTTCACATTTATATTAAACTGATGAAGTCCCATTTTTGATTAACATTACTGTTAAGGTACTCATAAGAGTGATCAATACTAAACCAAGCATTGTTAAGGAAAAATGGTTTCCTGCAACAATAAAAGCCTGGGGGAAATACCGAAGCAGAAACTATCTGCACATTTGCGATGCTGAGAAACTTTGATTGGATACGATAAAGACCCGATTATCAGTAACTATTGCGCTTAGGTATCAAAATAATTGAGATTGAAAGAAATTTTCGTTCATTTTTTTCTTGTACTTAAAAGCGTTGACTGTCTTTGATTGGAGAACCAGATTATTCTTCAACACATCCTAGGGTACATTGTGATATTTCACACCACTAACTTCTGTTTTATCGAGTAACACGGTCATCAATAGTTGCATCGCGCTGCTCTTTTTAAACGATGTAGGGAACCTACTCTGAATTACGTTCTTTACCAAGCCTATCGTGTTGAAAAGCTGTTTTCTTGCAAATGTTTTCCTTCGGTAGTGCTTAAAAAACCTACCACGAGCTGCCCTATTTTTAACATAACTTTTCTCGCATCGAATATCAAAATGTAAGAGTATTTTGTTCATTCCAATTACTTAACACTTAATATTAAATGTTAATTACTTCAAACGTAATTTAAAATCAATATAAATGGTTCACTACTAACTAGTGGTTGTGTTTGTGGTTGTCTTTGTCGTCGGTAACAGGATCACCATTAGCACTGTGCCAATCGCAACCAAAAGTACACCCAAAAGCAACCCGGATGTAAGACAACAACATGGTGAGCAAGGTATGCACAATCGCCTCTTAGACCGTTTCTTTATTTTGGCACTCGAGATAGTACTGGATTGTCGTGTTTCACTATTACGCAAATCGGAGGAGTGAATCTTAGAAAAAATCGGCTCCGGTGCTAAACATAAAGTAAATCAAGATTCATCATTCCGCTGTAAAGCACTTCACAAATTGAGTGAATTACCAGGGTTCAGCGGCGCGATCTTCTATTAAAAAAAATTCAGCACTATAATACTCAGAGATTGAGTGAAAGATTATATGGAACAATCCGTCAAGAAGAAATAAGCGATTAGTAGCACTAGTTAGTATACTGTTGATACCTGGTTAGAGTGAACCCGATGAGAATGACTGCTGACGTTTGTGCTATTCTTAGAGTGATGAGACTGTGGCCCGATTTTGTATTTGATATATTCTTTCATCTTTGACCTTGATGTTAATTTTTTATTGCTTCTTTTTGAGCCCCTATTCATCGTATCCAATGAAGAATCTTTGGGCACATTCACGGTATTCGATGGTTCTGATTTGATCGAAGTACGATAAACACGGTTGTTTGAGACTCTTACCTAGAGAAGAATTTGATGCAAAGAAAAAATAAAATATCAATATTTTTATAATCATAGTGACGGGAATGAAGTTGTTGTCTCTTTACCAGTTTAATTTTCATTGTGGCCAACAGTTCTAAATGTGTGCATTAAGAATTGACTGATTTTAAAAACGGCAGCTCTTATTCTTGATGAAGCTCAAATGAATGTTCGTTGCCTCTTAAAGCTTCTAGAGTCGAATAGCTACTCTTACTGATCAAAAATAAATAATAAAAAAGCATAGTTTTGTTGTTAAAATATTGCGCTCGTGTGCAACTGCTTGAAAAGCAACCATATTACGTCTGTAGATGTATTCTTCCAGTCATTCTACTGTTTTAGAGATGCTGCGAGCTGTTTGATTGCGTCTTGTATGGTTTTATTATTGATATTTATTCATTACATCGCACAATGCGAAATGCATTCTCATAGATTTGAATTTTAATTAAAGATTGGTTATAAGTTTAGCTTGTTGCAATGCAACTGCCTGAATATTATTTTCAAGATGAAGCATGCATGGCATTTTATTTTTTTGAATCCATGGCAGCTAGAAAATAGCAATGGTAAACAGAAAATTGCGTTTGAAACTCGTATGAAATTTTCATGTATGCCTTTGCTGTCATTTAAGACGTGCACATATATATATATATACCAAATCTATATAGTATCTATAAGAATTGCTTAATATAGTTTAGTCCCCAAGGTCGAACTATTTCTCTGATGATGTATAATAAACTATTACAGATGTTTTTCTTTTCCGTGTCCTTTTTTTTCGGTTACATCGAAGTTTATTATAATACTAATAATAAAAATCTCTGAATAGAAAAAAACAACGCAAAAGAGAGGACTCGTCACTTGTGTCTTATGACCTTTCTGTCTAGTTTATTTTTATAGTGACTCACAATAGTTCAGTTTAAAAACTTAGATAGAAGTAAAACTTGTTTGACAATGCAGAAACGAGGATATAGCGAAAAAGTAATAATAGTAAAAGGTGAAGAGGAGATATAGTTATGAATGCATAGAAAAAGAAAGATAGCTTAGTTATTCTGTTGTTATAATTAAAAGTAGTTGTTCGGAGATTTTGTCTTCATACTGCTGAGATCTAGGGTGTGGGTGTGGATGTCTTTATTGCGACACGCACACCCATACTGGAAAAACAAATAGCATTACACAGAACCATTTTTGAAACGAATTCAAAGTCTTCAAAAAGATTTCGTAAAACCCGAAGATAGTCTCAAAATGATTATCAAGAGTCCAGGAAACGTTTTCAAAAGGTTCAGAATTCGTTTCAAAGTTTGAAACCCTTTTTAAGTTCAGTGAGTAAATTCGAAACCTTTTATGAGTTTCGCACTGAGGACGAAACATTTTTGGTTCAGTGTGGTACTATTTGTTTTCAGTACATAGTCACATGCGCCCAAATTCACCCACACCCATCGATTATTACAACGTCAAACATAGCATCAAGTAATGAAGCTGATGATAATGAAAACATTCAGGTGGACAAGTGGCCTTCTGTTAACGATGTTATCGCTATGAAAAGTAATGAATGTAAGTCTACTGGACAATATTATTCCTAGCTTTTTCATCACCATCTTGTTAGCTTTAATATGTATAGAATGAAAGGAACATATAATGAATGAAAGAGAGATATATAAAGAGCGAAAGAGACAAGCAGTGTCACTGATGTTATGTGACAGAACGAAGAAAAATATGACCTTCATGGGGATCGAACTCATACCTTCTGCTATCCGGGCAGATGTCCTACCAGTTAGACTAGAAGAACGTATTAATCTTCGTTTAGCGTTAGTGTGATCCATCACTAACGCTAACAATTACTGTGAATTGAAAACAATTATGTCTTGCATTTTGAATCATATTTCGAATATACAAAATTCAAATTTATATTCAACAGCATGCTGAAATTATTGCACGCCAATGTTTCAAAAAAAAGTCGCTGGGCTATATTGGTCATTATGTCGATTCAATGATTGATAATCAGGAATATTCTTGAAAAAAACAATTTACTAAAAACGTTCTTATGGAAATAAGTAAGAGATATTTTTTAACTGAGAAAAATGCTCATTGGTATTTTATTGTTTGCTGAAGTCGTCTGACAAGACAAAATAAACCTGTTGGTTATGATCCCATCTTTGATGAATTTTTGGGTTTATCTTCAATTGTTACGTCATGGAAATATTGATTAAATCCTTTCTGTATGTGAAAATGAAAAAGATTTTTTATGCTTGAATAAAAGCGAAATTCAGAAAAAAAATCATCTCAATCTTAATATATAATTTTTAAAAATGATATTCATCTTCTCTATTCGATTCAACTCAATTATTATATAGAGAACTTAAAGAAAGAAATATTTTCTGAATCGAAAAATATTATTGAAGGAAGATATTGTTGAAATTGTTTAATTTGTATATAATGAATGTAGTATACCGCATAATATAGGATAATATCAAAACGATAGCTGCTCGTTCTTAGAACAATTCTAACTTGTTTATTCATTTATATCAACTAATTGTTTTTTTTGTTTCTGTTCTCTGTATGATGCAATGAAGGAAAAAAGTTATTAACTCATTAGAAATTTATAAAAAATTCAGTGCTCTCTTTCTACGTGGTATGATAGAGGGGAAAGGTCTATCTTTTATACCATTTGATTTGATCATACTTGACATGATATGGTGGCAATAAAATGTCAATAAGATTTTTTTCGTTCTCGTTCGAGTGCGTAACAAGTTTCCACTGCAATTGTCAATCCCTTTATGAGCGCTGTTAAAAGCCAAAATATACCACAAGCTACAGCGGGAAAATCTTTACAACTTACAGATTATTACCTTTTTATAGGGTCTCTTTTTGTTTTCAGAATGGATAAAATTTTGGCGATTCAGCTTCTATGATAAGGAAAATATAGTTTTTTTTGTCTATATATATAACGGATCCATTTTTCGTTATTTCATCATTTCATCGCCAAAATGCTCTCTTAGAAGAAAAACAATATACACCATAAGATGATGTGTGAAAAGCACTGCAATCTTCACTGTAAAGCTTATTAGGATTTTTTTTTCAAAAAGAGAAAAATTTTGTACGATCAATACTTATAATGTCCAAAATCTGGCGGCCTCAAAATTTTGTCTATTTTGAAAACAAAAAGTACAATTATAAAAGAAACAGTTTTGTGCAAATTATAGAGCTTTTCGCGGGGCATCTTACCGTATGTTATGATTGTTGAAACAACATATTAAGAGACGAAGAATTAATTTGTCCAACCCGTTACGATCTGGTGTGACCAATATAAGTAAGGTAGAAACGAATCTTATCGGCAATTTATTATCATTATATCATGTCAAGCATGATAGAATAGCATAGAAAGATCGTAAACAGTAAGTGTTAAATTTGTTAGAGTAAATGAAATTGGTTAGTTGTCAAAAAAATTGGCTATGTATATCAAAATTGTTTCTAAAATGTTTTATGACTATATGTTCATATTTTATTCAACAACTTCGATCAAAAACATATTTTTAAACAAGAAAAGTACAAGTAAAAATTGTTTGAATGTGCTAAACTTGTCGAAATAGTAAATCTTAAAGATTGTACTTTAGAACAGTTACGACGAGTTGTATCACGTATCTACAATATCCACGAGACCACTTATTTTATACATGCGGCTTTTCTTGATGGTGTGGATGGTGTGCATACCACCCACACCCACAACCACACCCTTGCAGTATACCATCGAAACTTCTCCGAATTTTATTAAACTTATTTGAAACTTTCTTTCTCATCTCACACCTGCACGCATTAGATAGTACTGTTCAAAAGAGATGCTTATCAATAGGGCAACAAAATAAACGTCATAGTGTTCTATCATTTTCAATCATATTCTAGTATTTTGATTTATGTTGGAAAGTGGCCACAACAGCATTGTGATCTGTCGCTTGGTGAGTATCCACAATGAAACATTCTTTCAATACCCATTCATCGTTAGACAAAGGACGCAGAAATATATAATCAATTCGGGTTCCGTATCGACATGTTGCCACCTGTTCGTCTTTGAGTGTCGGATTTAAATATTGAAAAGCATCTTGCAAACCCCAGGTATTTGTCAATAGTTGAGTGAGTTCGAATCGAGGCATTTCCCGTCGGAATCTTTCACGTTTGCCAGCAACGACTTCATGAAAATATTTATCCGAATAATCGCTTTGTGTCAATGAATTCATATCACCGGCAAGTACATTGATATTGTGGTTTAGTGAATAAAATTCCTTGATTTGTGTCAATCGATCGTCTTCATTCAAATGATCTAGATGTGTAACTGCGAATCTTCGATTTTGAACAAATGGATGGTCACCGCCAAAACGACATTGAAGCATTGCTCGATAACCACCGACAGGGTTCGTGGATGAACTTTGACTATAATGCTCTACAATCGGATGACGAGAGGCGATGGCATTACCGTATGATGATCCATGAATTGCTCCGAATGCAGTATGAGTTAATGATAACTCATCACATAGAAATTTCCAATCTTTATTATTATTGGCTTCTTCCACAGCGAGAACGTCAAGGTTGAGTGGACCAAGAATCGATGCTAATGCTTTTACATTACTATTACCAGTTGAATTAATAAATACATGAACATTGACAGTACCAACGCGAAAATCTGGAGTCGCTGGTAGATCGAAAGCCATTGTTAACTACACACAACGCTTTACTTTTCTAGTATCTAAAATATAAAGAGATTCATATAAACCCATTTCCGTTCTAATCACTCTTAATTCTACACCAGTCAGACGACAAAAGAAAAACAATCTTATCGTCTATTTTCGTCTTTCGCTAAATGCTCTCTTTTTTTTCTGGTGCCTATTTGCCATTTTGCTTTACATGAATTTAAAAAAACGTCCCTTCTCAATTTAGTTCAAGACGAATAATTGTGTTCTTTTCGTATTCTTTGTTGTTCAGGTAATAGTAATTGTAACGTACTCACGTACAAAACTCCAGTTTGTGTGTTCATGAGAGACAGATACATTAAAAAATAGGCTAGTACACATAATAAGTGAGACATGTTTTAAAATTTATTGAAACTTTGATAAAAGATCTAAGATTTTATTTTACTAGAGACAGAGAAATTGATATTTTGAAAACATGATTTCGAGTGGTTTTTTGTTGTTGTATTCTGGTAATTGTGTACTTATCTTGAGAGTGTGGGTGTGACATGAAAACGAATGCCCACACACACCCTCAATCGACTGCTGAATAAACAAGAGCCAAGACTAACATATTAACTTGTCTTTTCGTTAAAGGATAGGTCAATCTGCTGTCGAATTGATTCACCGTCGTAAAATGTCTCTTAATAATGTACAAGATAAAAGTTATATGATGAAGATTGTTTTCTTTCTCTTTTTCTTGATTTGTAACATGATACGATGCTATTTGAATTCAACACACGTGCTCACAAAGTAAAGATAAAGAAACTATGTTGTAGTGTTGTCTTTGCACCATAGATATTGAAGAAAGAATCAGCAAAAATTTATCCCTTGCATGATACCTTTCTTTTCTCATAAATAATCATCTCTTTATTAAAGCAAGACGCCGAAGAACAAATTTACCATGGTAAAAAAGAGCACCGCTACGATAAAATAAGAGCAGAAAAAGGTTCATGGATTATTTTTCTCGTTCTATTGTAAAGATAAGCATACAAGTTACATTATGTAGTATTTGACAGCTTCTTTTTCTAGTGAATTTTATGTATGCAGTCTTTGTTGCAGTTATCTTATTTAACTTAAAATGACTCGAATTCTGACACTGGTCTGGTATTGGTCTTTACTTATTTTACCATTCACAGTTATGATTACATTTATTCTAACACTGGTAGTGTGCAGACAAGTATTAAGAAACAACGCGTGGTCGGGGGTGAATTTGCCGCACATTTCAGTACTTGGAACGGGTCCCGCTTATAATTATTTTGTTTCTGGCTTTGTCATTTTGACCGCACAATTTTTATTAATTCTTATTGGTCGATTGCAATTTCTGTTTCACTCTCAATCTATCATTCATCGCGCTATTCTGTACGCTATTCATGCTATATCACTTCTTGCATGTGTATTTCTTCTGATCATGGCCATCGTAAGTTTAGATCGTAATAATCGTCTTCATTTGACTGGTGCTATTGGAATGTTTGGGTTGCTTTCCTCGTATTGCTCGTTCCATACCATTGTTGCTTTCTATCTTTTTGTACGACGATCGAATGCACCTCAACATTCGAATATTCTTTGGCCTCTATGGTTTCTTGTCTGTTGTATAGTGCTTATCATTTGTGCTAGCATCTGGGGTGCAACGAGCAAAAGCGTTCCGCAATATATAGCTGCTGCGATGCCTTTTCTGTATATCATTGGCTTCGTACCACAGTTTTGGAATCAAGCGAGAATGAAAAGCCAGAATTCTGGTTTATCTGTACAATTCAAGAGGAAAACGACCAGTTGTGAACTTGTCACTTAAAATGAATTTACCTGATTTTCTTGAGTTAAAAATGGTTTGTGCAATTTAAACTAATGTAGAGAATTAACTTTTATCAATTAAATTGTGGGTTTATGAGTAGTGTCACACATTCAAGATTTTGGAGAAGTACATCTCTCACACTGGGTGCTGTATCTCCCGCTGAAAATCCAGCACCTCTCGGCAGAGATGTGAGCACTTCTTCAAAATGTTGGATATGTGACACTGCCGCTATTCAGATAACGGAAAAAATATAATACGAATCAACGGACAGAATTTTTCTTCATCAAGAAAATGCAATGTCTAACAGTATTGATGATTATTCTTTATTACAAATTGGTTCCAAACTTCCTTTAAGTAAGTAAACCAGGATGAAATTTGTGCTGTGGCATCTTAGCTGTTACTAAACTATATATGTACTCTTTCTTGAGGGTGTGGGTGGTTGGGTGGGTGAGGGCTTTGGGTTTTGTGTGCCAATAATCTATATTCTCATATATTCAGAAAATCGTGTGTACCTTTTCATGAACGATACACCCCTTCTGATTCAGATATCTACGTGTCCCCATTATGGAATTTCTTCTTACTCTTTATACGGATAATTAGAGTAGTCGACAAGAACGATTAGATATTACGATGTTTACAAAAGCATGAGTGCAAGGTTAGGGCATAATAGGAACGAGTATCTTCTGGATACTCTCAGTGCATCATTATATCAAATATGACATGGATGAGCTTAAGAGTTTATGTCAATCAATGAAATAATCGAAAGGGCCTAAGTTATTCTCTATTAAGTTTATAATTTCCTTTTTTAGTAATAAATAGAAATATAGAAGGAAATAGAGAAAGAAAATAGTGAGAGTATAAAAGGACGAGAAAATATAGTAAATGGGGGTTAGATAATTTCAGAGCAGTATTGAGAGGTAGTAGTATAGATAGTAAGGAAAAGAGTTAGTTAGTTAGAAATATTAAGTAGAAATTACAATACAGAATCGTGAAACAGTTATCGTTCAACATTTATTATTATTGTGCATGTTATAACCATTTATCAATATTATATCAAAGTGTTATTATCTGTCTGTGCTCATATTATTATTAAAATAAATATCATTAAAACCCGTAACGTTATATTTTGAAATATCAATTCACCCAGAACCAATAAATAATAACCCACGAAATATTTCGTTACATGTTGCCCTTGTAACACCCCAATCTATCGTCAATGTCGATTTTCGGGAAACAAAGTTGAAAAAAATGATCAAGAACGATCCCTGATTGATAGCTGATAGAAATAATTCAAATATGAAGGGGAGGGGCGCAAAACTGTCTTATCCACCCTTCTCCTTTAAAAATTTCCTCGTGTTCATAGATATATCTGACTGTTGTAATGAAAGAATCAGACAAGTTTCACGGCTGTCAAGAGAAGAGAACGAAAAAACGTTTGGAGTGCTTTATGTACTTCTCGAAATTCTCCGTGTTTGAGAAACATCAAAGATCACGATTCTACAGAGATTCGCTCGATTAGTATCGTACATTGCTATTTTCATCATCGTTTTCTTTGCAACACTTTTCGTTTTAATGGATGTCTTTGGTATCGATCCAATCAAACAAGAACGATGACAACTGCCGGAAAAGAAGAACAAACACAAACACTAACGGATACGTTATTTGTCCAAAGAAACCTTTAACTTGCATCAATACAAAGAAAAAAAAGCATAAATTCTTGCATGCTAGATGCAATTCAGACAATGAATCGATTTACTGGTAGAAAAATGTACTTAACAAGAAAGCAGTGTGTTATGAATGGCGATCGCTTCTTTCGTCTTTTTAAAATTATTGCCATTCGCTGTTCTTTATTGATCAGGTGTGAAAGGGCTACGATTACAAGCATGCAAGTTGAGAATCCAATGTGAAACCAATCGATGAAATACAGAACACAACGCGGACTGGTTTGGCCCATGCTGTTATATGATAACAAAAAAAGAGTTTCAACTGACAATGGAGGTGTTTCAGGTGATAAGCAAAAACATTGAAGTTTTTTTATGTCAAATGAAAGCTCTCATCATGAAACTAACATGGTTAAAATATTAGCGGCTGTTGGCGTACCCTTATGG